>BLSH010118643.1:39484-49751 GCA_018402905.1 Glandirana rugosa
TGATATTCCCCAAAACATCATAACAGTACGACCGGTATCAGAGACGTTTAATACTCAAATACATGGAACTACACCCCTTCTTACCGGCCTTGAGGCTACCACCACAGTAGTACTTCTGCCTCAAGATGTCCGCCGAAGTTTTACCGTGGAACTTGAACGGTGGAGGTCTCGTGTTGCACCTCCCAGAATTGAAACAAAACAACGTCTACTCCGAAAACCCGAACCGCTTGTACAGTACTTCGGCAATTAATTTTGTACAATGCCAAGTTTATTGGTGTCAAAAACAGGCGAAATCGGTTGGCCAAAATGCCAAAAGCGTTCTCCACCACTCTGCGAGCACGTGAGAGTCTATAGTTGAAAATCCGCTGGTCAGCGGTGAGGTTCCGTTGCGGAAACGGCTTCATGACATGTTCGCCAAGCCCAAAAGCCTCATCTGCAACAAAACAAAGTTAAGACCCTCCACGTTGTGCTCTGGAGGTGGCAAGTTCAAGGTGCCATTTTGAAGCCGCCTGTAGAACTCCGTCTTCATGATGACACCACCATCGGAGTTCCGGCCATTCTTCCCCACATCAAGGTACATAAACTCATAATTTGCAGAGACTATGGCCAGCATGACAATACTACAAAACCCCTTATAATTGTAGTAATAAGATCCCGAGTTCGGTGGTGGTAGAATCCGCACATGTTTGCCATCAATGGCACCCCCGCAGTTAGGGAAATCCCATTGCTGCATGAACTGGGCAGCAACTTCCTGCCACTGCTGGGGATTCAAAGGAAACTGTAGATAAAAAAAGAAAAAAAAAATCAAACTTTGGCAAAAAAAATGTTATTCAACATACAAATGCAAGGGCAACATAAGTCTAGACTTCCATTCCCAGCTCAGTCAAGATGTAAGGACATGGGTGAAGCACAACCTCCAGAAAATAGACTTGGCTAATGACACTTTGCCAACCATATTCAAACAAAAGAGATCACATGAAGTAAAATAAGTAGAAAATAATGCAGGCCTTGCAGTACATGTTTTGGGAAAATAGTAGGGAAATGTCACCAGCAAAAGATGGAGAGCGTGTATAGGAGATTACATTTCAGGAGATACAGTAGTTTTAAATGATGTAACTTTATGGGAGCATGGGGCTTAGGTTTCCCATAATAAGAACACCTCAAGCACTCTGCCTGCTTGGAAAGCAAAATTAATGTGGCAAAAGTGTGTGTTTAGAGGGGGGGAATTAGAAACTGCAGCTGACATAAATAATTGTGGCATTAGCCACAACAACATCTGCCCACTGGCCAGGGGTATACACATGTTGCAGCCCCAGTAGGAACAATACACTCTGTCACACTTGAGAGATGTAGCCTGCCAAGCATGACCCAGCAAAGTGTGCAGTGCATGCTAGTGTGAAATCCAAGGGCTTCCAAAAGCAGTGCACAGACAATACAGCCTCACTCAATGCTTGCAATAAGACCTTGTGTGAAAGCATAGTTGATGCAGGTCCCAAATTTGAACAAGTTGTGGTCCAGGGGGGCCTCACCTTGTGGGGAAAGTTGTTTAGTTATGTCGCCTAGGGTTCAGGAGAATGGTCTCCCCAAACTGGATGCCCCCCTCCCATAGACTCCAATGTTAAACACTGCTAAAGTCTTTGTTGTAAGGACCCCTTGAGACACTGGGGCCCCTTACAACAGTACTGGCTGTACCCCCTGATGGCAGCCCTCTGATAGGGTTGCAACATCATCCCTTTAATCCAGGACACATAGTAATTACACAGGTTCTGTGGCTGATTAAGGTGGTAATTAAACTCACTTGGTGCCTTATCTGCGTTAAATCAGCCTCACAACCTGTGTAATTCATATGTGTCCTGGATTAAAGGGATGATGTGGCAACCCTACCCTCTGAGTGTGTATGGACACTGGACAACATGCTGGGGAGGCATGTAGAGGAAAAAAGGGGGTGAAAAAAGCTTAGAGCATACATGAGGCCAAAGAAGACATTCACTACATATTGTAATGTTAATAATTAGGGCTTGGCAAAAAGGGCAAATACTATATTATCAAACATAAACACATAAAATGTGGTAGTAACATGAAACATACCTTAATATAGTCCTCCTGCAGCACCTGGATGATGGTTGAACATGTCTCGGGAATTATCACTCCAAGAGCCTGGGGGGAGATGCCTGTGGTGAACTTGAGGCCCTGCAGGCTTCTTCCTGTCGCCAGGTATCTCAGGGTAGCAATGAGCCTTTGCTCAGGGGTGATAGCAAGGCGCATGCATGTGTCCGCCTTCTGAATATAGGGGGACACCAATGCTAAGAGGTGGCTAAAGCAGGGGTCCGTCATCCGGAGATAATTTCTGAAATCATCAGGATTATTCTCCTGGAGCTCCCTTACCAAAGCCATATGACCAAATTGATCACGGTTAAGCAACCAGTTCTTGGTCCAGCAACTCCTCTCTCTCCTTCTCCTACGTTGGTTTCGGGTCCAAGCCTGAACTCCTAGGCCAACAGCAGCGAGATTTCTCTCTCGAGAAGGCAACATCATTGACGAACAAGCGTCCAGAAATGAGCCAAAGAACGATCTGAAGAACGTCTGAAAGTCGCGAATCAACACACACCAAACTTCAACTAACACGAGATTAGATGAAGGAGCCCAAAGGGTGGCGCTACGATACCAGCACTTCCTCTTTATACGCTCGTTCGCGTCATCACGTTCGGCCGGTCGCAAGTTGTATGTACGACCGTTGGGTGCATGTCAGTATGCTACATACAACAGCCAACGTACGATTCAACACGGTCGTACGTGCGATCGTCGTCCCAGTTGTACGAGGCATAAGATGTGTAGCCCTATTGCTGTCCTTAGAGGGTTAATAAAGCTTTACCTTTGTGGTTATGTGATTGTGTCCACTCTATATAACACTTCCAAGGTGGGATGTGCAGCATCTAAAACCACCTTGTCCACTAGGACAAAACATAGTATTTATACAAAGTGAAAACATAATCTCCTGGTCAAACAAGATAGCAGAAGGGAGACTTTATTAATACAAAGCCTCATTAAACATAAACAGTGGCCTTTTTGTTTGCGTCTGTTGTCCGTAATGTGCAAAATGTTTTCAGAGGAAGATCACAAAGATGCAAAGTCATCAGGCTTGATTTTTACTAGCGTGAATGTTAATTACCTCAAACAGTATAGTAGCTTTAAAATGTATAATCAGCCGGATGATGTGCTACATGAACATCTCTTCTTCAAATGGTGGCTTAATGTTTCATATCATGTTTTTCCAAAATTCAAAACAATGGAGGATCATCATTTAGAAAGCAATTTAGAATGCATTAAACATTATACTTATAGTAAAAGACAAACACAAACTGATATTTCTAGGACTGCTCTGGAGAATCTAACAAAAAGTTAGGTCTCAATCAAAATTAAAACAGATTTCTTCCCCTATTAGGCTAGATGTATAGCACATTTGTGCTAGATAGAGAAATGGGTTTTAGTTGATGTTATGGTATTTTTTTTGAATATTTACAAGTTTGTTAACTGATCTGTTTTATAATTTCTTACTGGAACTTTTTACAAAATAGCATTTTAATACACTTTGCTTGAAATGATTTCTTGGCTTTATAATAAGAAGCCCAGCACTGTGTTTTGTAATTAAAAATGATATGCCATTTCATGCTGAAAAAGAGGGGGGTGTTGTCTTTTATCTGACTCATTCAACTGTGTGTGAAATTGAGTCTTCTGCTCTTCAGGCCCACTCACAACACAGGCCATGCAGGCTATTCACACCATAGCAGTAAGCCAGCATTGGAAGGTGCCACAGAGTAGCCTCAAAGATACTACTTACTGACTGCAAGTGCTAACATTATACTGTATATTCATATGCAATAACTGAAAACAATTATTTTTAGTCCTGTGCACTAACAGGAACAGTGGGCTTTACTGTCCAGCTGCCATACATATACATCCACAATGGCCTGCAGCTATGTGCTGAGAAAGTTTTTACTGACAGCTCTCAGTCACAGCTTTTGATCGGGATCCAGTGGGATGGGCTCCCATACATGTGACTGCTGCGAGAGCCAAAAATAGCAGTACCATTGTAAAAAGCCATTTGAAGTGGTTAAAAATATATTTTGTGGTGGGGGTTAGCTCAATGGGGATCACCTTCCCTGGGAAAAGGGCAGTCCAAAAGGCAGGTTTGCTTAAAATCTGGCTTGCAGCCAGGTTTAATTATAAGGTTGCATGTAGAAATCAAATAAACAAAACAGATAATAAATCCTCGCCATCCAGGCACTAACTAAACATTGCAGTTTTTCCTAACTGAGTGATGTGGGGCTTCTCCCAGACACCCACAAAACAGCCATGTAAACCTTTTTGTCTCAGTCCATAAGCAAACTTCTATTGGTCAGCTCTCTCAGGCTAATGGCTCCTAAGTCCCAGGCCAGAGCAAAACTTATCTCTCTTCCTGGTTATATAAACCACCTGATGGTGGACTCCAGTGGACCACAAAATCTGATCTGGAACCAACCCTGCCAAGGTGGCTGATAAAACCTGGTCCACCTTAGTCCACTCCAGATGAATGCATGTGAGGCGACACATAGCGTCCATCTATCACCTCACCTCGCACAACGTCACTATATATATATATATATATATACGACATTTAGGAAATGTGAGAAAATGATCTTTATCTATCCATACTAATGTCAGCATTAGTAAACAAATTTTTAGCAAACAAAGAAAACAAAGGTAGCAGAGCCTTCTTTGATCCTGCAAACTCCACATCCAACAACTACTTCTTAAACAACCAAGCTACAATGACATCCTGCAGACTGTGATGAAAAAACACAGATATACTGCGGCAGGTCGGCTCTCCTGCGCGAACCGGCGTACCTGTACGTTGGTCCGTTCATGTGAGCATGCGCGTGCCCGATGCTTGCCACGGGAGCATGCCTGCGGGTCCAGCGGACTCGATGTCCACCGGCTGCCCACGATCGCGGTGCACAGAGGCAGAATGGAGCTCTACCTATGTAAGCAAGGCGGATCCCCATTCTGACAGGGGACATGTCAGAGATCTTCTGTTTCCAGTCATCAGAAACAGCGATCTCTGTCATGTCCTAGGCAGCCCATCACAGTTAGAGCACACCCAGGGAACACAGTTAACCCTTTGAGCACCCCCTAGTGTTAACCCCTTCCCTGCCAATGTCATTTATACATTGATCAGTGTATTTTTATAGCATTGATCAATGTAATAATGTCACTGGTCCCCAAATTTGTCAGATTTGTCCGCCGCAATGTTGCAGTCCCGCTAAAAATCGCAGATCGCCGACATTACCAGTAAAAAATAAATAAATAAATAAAAGTCCATAAATCCATCCCATAGTTTGTAGACGCGATAACTTTTGCGCAAATATCAATATACGCTTATTGCGATTCTTTTTTACCAAAAATATATTGTATGTGTTTTTTTTTTCAAAATTGTCGCTCATTTTTGTTCATAGCTCAAAAAATAAAAACCACAGAGGTGATCAAATACCACCAAGCTCTATTTGCGGGAAAAAAAGGACATACATGTTTGGGTACAACGTCGCATGACAGCACAATTGTCAGTTAACCAGTTGCCGACCGCTCGCCGTGGCTTGACTGTGGCAACTTGGTTCTTTATCGCAAACCGCTGTCACCAGACTGCTTGCGCTCTCACTGTGTTCCGGGGGAGCCGGTAGGGCAGACTCAATCTCTGCGGGCTACCTGCGATGGCTCCCCCGCAGTGAGAGAATGGAGGTCAGTGTATGTAAACACGGATCTCCATTCTGACAGAGGGGGAAGGGATGTAATAACAAGCTCCCTGTATATGAGAGCTGTGATCACTCTCCTCCCCCACTTAACCCCTAGAGTGCCCCCTGAAGGTTAACCCCTTCACTTCCAGTGACATTTACACACTAATCAATGCATTTTCATAGCACTGATCGCTATATAAATGCCAATGTCCCAAAAGGGTGTCAAAATGGTCCGACATATCCGCTGTAATATTGCAGTCCCAATAAAAATTGCAGATCGCCGCCATTACTAGTAAAAAATAACAAAAATAAAAGAACCCCATAAATGAATTCTCATCTTTCATAAACACAGAAACTTTTGCGCAAACCAATCAATAAACGCCAATTGCAATTTTTTTTTTACCAAAATTATGGGAAAGAATATAACCCAAAACCGATGAAAAAAATTGTTTTCCTTTTATATATATATATATATATATATATATATATGATAGCAAAAAGTAAGAAATTTTGTTTTTTTTTGCAAAATTGTCGCTTTTCCTTTGTTTATAGCGGTGATCAGAAATGACACAGAGGGGATCAAATACCACCAAAAGAAAGCTCTATTTGTGGGAAAAAAAGGACACAAATTTTGTTTGGGTACAACGTTGCACGACTGCACAATAGTCAGTTAAATCGACTCAGTGCCGTATCGCAAAAAATGGCCTGGTCATGAAGGGGGAATATCCTTCCGGGGCTGAAGTGGTTAAAAGAAAACAAACCAATAGTTTATACATTGAATCAAATCGGTTTGATATGATTGCAAAGTGTCCCCATCCCTAATACGTATCAGAGAAACTTTTTGGCAACTGGATGGGACTTTGATGGCACCCAACAAAAAAGTTTAAAATATAACAAGTTTATTGTACATACATTAAAAATCACACCCACAAGTGTAGCAGCATTAAAAATACAATGTCATATTGGGATTATAATATATCATCACAACAGAAGACCAAAAGGACAAATGTTTGAACCCCAAAAAGGCAGGGGAATACTGTCCAAGTCTAAATATAAATACAATAATCATAGGTGTATCATAAAGACATGGAGGTACATCACATTAGTTACACATAGATGAGAATGAACATTTACTTACTCCTGCGGTACATAATACTTAATATGAAAAATGTAGAGATGGCCCATCCCAGAAAAAAATGAAAAAAAAGTATGCAAGGTCTTGCAGAAAATCTCTCACCTATCTTTTGTTTTCCAACAAAAACAACAATCCAACCAAGGCAACTTCCGATCCTTTACGCATCATCACCACTTTCAACAATCACCATCAACTGGTTAGAGGATATATAAAATAATATTGGCATATCCCTCATACCCTCATATTAACCTTCCTCTGGAAACACGTCAAAGTATTCAGGACAACTTTGACTTCACGTAGATGCTGAATAAACTTCCCTTCCTAGGTATCTACTTAACTAACTCTTATGGTACACATTTTCAGTCCAATTACCCGGCTTTATTTCATACATTGAAGATCTATTGATGGAGTGGCAACATCATCCAATTTCTTGGCTTGGAATGATTGCAGCAGTTAAGATAACTCTTTTACCAAAGTCGCTGTGTTATTTTAGAATTCTGCCAGTACAGCCTCTGAAGACTGTTCAGTGACTGGCATTTGCATTTCACAAAGTTTTATTAGTATAAAAGACATTGGATTAATCTGTGTATGATCTATGAGAAAATGGCAGCCACATTGGATGACAAGATGTCCAAATTTCAAACTTGGGGAACCTTGGATCTCTAATTATATGCTGGCAAAACTTTGCCTGTAGACTTTTAACCAATTAGGTCTTCAGTGATAGACCAGTAAGGGACTTGACTGTCACAATCCATTATCATACCTTAAGCTTGTTTTTTTTGGGGGTGGGGGGGTTGTGGATGGATATTGTGACCTCTTTCCCCTTTCTCTGCCCCCTCTATCTGCCCTTTTCTTTTCTTTATTATTTTATGTTTACTTTGTTTCTTGGTTCATCTACCATGGAGGTGGCTTTGTGTTACTCCATATGGATAATCTACATTCGTCCCTAAGATATGCACTGCTTGGACCACCTTTTCTTTAGTGCACTTTTCAGTATATGGTCGCAAACCAAATTGGTTGCGAACCGAGGCAAATTTTCCCATATGGTTCAATGTGAATCAGGTTAATCCGTTTGGAACTTTTTTTGTTTATATATAAAATTATGAAATGTATGTACAAAAAGGATTTTAAACATATATTACATATGGTCTTTTACATTAAGCTGACCTCTTTCATGTGTACATCTAAAAGGAAAACTATAGCTCCTCTTTAGTCCTTGTTTGAGACAATCCCAGCCGCCAATTTAAATGACTTGGTTGATTGCAAACTCTCCTAGAAAAAAATAAAACCTACAAGACAAAGGCATAATGAGCTAGTATGCGTCGCATACTAGCTCATTATGAAATACTTACCATCGATCCAAACTGTTGCAGCGGTTGCCGCATACTGCTGTGATTGGCGACATGCTTGTTCCAGGTTCGGTGGCTCCTGCCAATCACAAGGCGGGCTCCAGTGCTGTGATTGGCCGGAGCCGTGCTGACGTCACTCCCGCGCATGCGCATGGGAGCCGCCGGAAATGGCACATTTAGTAAAGAAATGACACAGTTGTGCTGTTTCTTCACTGTGCATGTGGCGATGACGTCAGCACGTGCAAATACAGTGAATATCTCATAAACGGTGCAAGTTTAGGAGATATTCACTGAACCTACAGGTAAGCCTTATTATAGGCTTATCTGTAGGTGAAAGTGGTTGTACAGAATTTACAGCCACTTAAAGTTGTAGACTTTCATATGAATTGCTTTTCCATGATTCCTAATTAAGTGAGCCCATCCTCATGGTAGTCAGGGGGCAGAAACCCCTATCTGAGTGGACTGGTTCTCCTAAGACTCTCATCTTGCACTGCTCTTTCAATATGAACGTGTCAGAGCAGGGAAGATGGCCAAGGCTCAAGATCGTGAACTGAAGTGGAGTTTGTGCACCAAAGCAAATTTTTGTGAACTCTTCTGGTTGCGAACCAAGTTGTTTGTGAACAGAAGCGTTCGTGAACTGAAGTATCACTGTATTTTGCTTGAATAAACATCACTATTTTGAGTGCACTTTAATGTTAATAAAACTTTTGCACATTGCAGAAAAAATTCTATCGCTATATGCTATACTTTTTAAAACGTTATTAATCACTTGCCGACCGCCGATCGGCATTTGACGGCGACAAAATGGCTCTGTAAGGCGAATCGCCGTCATCTGACGGCGGCCGCCTGATCGCGCACAGTGAGCGCGCGCGTGCCGCCGGAGGCGCGCGCGCGCGCTCACTGTGTCCGGGGGGGGCCAGGGAGCAGGTGCGACGGAGTCGATCTCCGCCGGCCACCCGCGATGCCCCCCCCCGGAGTGAAGGAACGGAGGTCCTTGTAAGTAAACACGGACCTCCGTTCTGTGAAGGGGAAGGGCTGTGATCACAGCCTTCCTGTACATGGAGGCTGTGACCACTTCCCTTCCCCAGCTAGGGCAGTCCCCGTACAGTTAGAACACGCCCAGGGAACATAGTTAACTCTTAGAGCGCCCCCTGCAGGTTAATAGCACTGCATTTTTATAGCACTGATCGCTGTATAAATGCCAATGGTCCCAAAAAAGTGTCAAAATGGTCCGACATGTCCGCTGAAATATCGCAGTAACGCTAAAAATCGCAGATCGCCGCCATTAATAGTAAAAAATAAAAAAAAATAAAAACCCCAAAAATGAATTCTCATCATCCGTAAACGCGACCACGTTTGCGCAAACCAATCAATAAACGCCGATTGCGATTTTTTTTTATCACAAATATGAGGAAGAATATAAATCAGCCAAAGCCGGTGAAAAAAAATGTGTTTTTATATTTTTTTTTTTGGATTTGTATTTTAGCAAAAAGTAAAAAATTTGGGTTTTTTTGCAAAATTTTCGCTCTTCTTTTGTTTATAGCGGCGATAAGAAATGACGCAGCGGTGATCAAATACCACCAAAAGAAAGCTCTATTTGTGGGAAAAAAAGGACACAAATTTTGTTTGGGTACAACGCCACAGGACCGCGCAATTGTCAGTTAAAGCGACGCAGTGCCGAATCGCAAAAAGGGCTCCGGTCCTAAAGCTGGAAATCCTTCCGGGGCTGAAGTGGTTAAAAATATTGAAAGAGATGGACAGGAAAAAAGAGAAAGTTATAAAAATTGGTGAAGTCGGGGCCTTCCTAAAGGTCGAAATCCTGGCCTCGGGAAAAACGCTAAGCCGTGACGCAGCGAAATTGACTGTTAACGCGCCAGGACACCGCAACATGGGTTTGTTTTAAACACAGGAAAAAAAGGGTGTTTATCTCGAAAGAAAACCACCATAAACTAGTGGCGACGCAGTAAAGAATAGCGGCGATATTTGTTTTCTTCTCGCTTTTAAAACGTTTTTTT
>BLSH010118643.1:49862-63805 GCA_018402905.1 Glandirana rugosa
CACTTGAGGTACTGGTTCTCCCAATTCCTTCACGACCTTTTGTTACCACCGGTGTGTTTTATAACTGTAAAACCCGGGTCAAACCTGTAAAAGTGAATCCCCCCGATGAGTGAAAACAACGGTCGTCAAATCTGTAATTACCGACACACAATATGTTCGACATGTAAGCCACCATTGTTTTCCAGCACTTCCTTAACCCTCTTGGTCATGGAGTTCACCAGAGCTTCCCAGGTTGCCACTGGAGTCCTCTTCCACTCCTCCATGATGACATCACGGAGCTGGTGGATGTTAGATGTTGAGGATGCCCCACAGATGTTCAAAAGGGTTTAGGTCTGGAGACATGCTTGTCCAGTCCATCACCTTTACCCTCAGCTTCTTTAGCAATACAGTGGTTGTCTTGGAGGTGTGTTTGGGGTCATTATCATGTTGGAATATGGCCCTGCGGCCCAGTCTCTGAAGGGAGGGGATCATGCTGTGCTTCAGTATGTCACAGTACATGCTGGCATTCATGGTTCCCTCAATGAACTGTAGCTTCCCAGTGCCGGCAGCACTAATGCAGCCCCAGACCATGATACTCCCACCACCATGCTTGACTGTAGACAAGACACACTTGTCTTTTTACTCCTCATCTGGTTTCCGCCACACATGCTTGACACCATCTGAACCAAATAAGTTTATCTTGGTCTCTTCAGACCACAGGACATGGTTCCAGTAATCCATATCCTTAGTCTGCTTGTCTTCAGCAAACTGTTTGTGGGCTTTCTTGTGCATCATCATTAGAAGAGGCTTACTTCTGGGACAACAGCCACGCAGAGTGCGAAGTATTGTCTGAGCACTGACAGAATGACCCCCCCACCCATTCAACCTCTGCAGCAATGCTGGCAACGCTCATATGTCTATTTCCAAATGGCAATCTCTAAATATGACGCTGAGCACATGCACTCAACCCCTTTGGTCAACCATGGCGAGGCCTGTTCTGAGTGGAACCTGCCCTGTTAAACTGCTGTATGGTATTGGCCATCGTGCTGCAGCTCAGTTTCAGAGTCTTGGCAATCTTCTTATAGCCTAGGCCATCTTTATGTAGAGCAAGAATTCTTTTTTCAGATCCTCAGAGAGTTCTTTGCCATGAGGTGCCATGTTGAACTTCCAGTGACCAGGATGAGAGATTGAGAGCAATAATACCAAATTTAACATACCTGCTCCCCATTCACACCTGAGGCCTTGTAACACTAACGAGTCACATGACACCAGGGAGGGAAAATGGCTAATTGTGCCCAATTTGGACATTTTCAATTAGGGGTGTACTCACTTTTGTTGCCAATGGTTTAGACATGAATGGCTGTGTGTTAAGTTATTTTGAGGGGACAGCAAATGTACATGGCTATACAAACTGTACACTCACTACTTTACATTGTAGCAAAGTGTAATTTCTTCAGTGTTGTCACATGAAAAGATATAATAAAATATTTACAAAAGGGGTGTGATCACTTTTGTGATATACTGTATATTCCAATCTATCATCCTGGTTTGGAGGAAAGCCCTGTGGTATTTTTTCAAATCCGGTAGCCCAGTTCCTTGGCTTTTGGGGGATGAGAGTCTCGCCAGGCTGAGTCTGGGCGTGCGTTCTTTTCAAAGAAAGGTGCTGACTTGTGAATGAAGTGAGGAGATAAATATTTTCAGGAGACTGATGGGAATAGCTTGAGAGATGTATAAAAAGTGGAAAAGGATAGTCATTTTGATTCTGGCGGCTTGTCCAAACCATGACAATTTTGATTTTTCCCATGTGGTTAAATCTTTTTTAAATGCTTGCAATAAGGGGTGGACATTTCATGGGTATAGTGCTGATAGTTTTGAGGGGAGTTGAATTCCCAAATAAGTAATGGGTTCCAGAAAAAAGAAAAAAGAGGACTCTTGGCAACTTTGGGCCAGGGCTTGAGGGAGGGTGACATTTAACGCACAAAAATTGTTAAGATTCATTTTAAAATTGGACAGATCGGCGTAGCATTGGAATCCCTTAAGAAAGTTGGGTAATGTGGTTTTTTAGATTAGTAAGAAATAAGAGAATGTCATCAGAGAAGGCTGCAATTTTATATTATCTATTAGCTATTGTCACTCCTGATATGTCGCAATGTGATTGAAGGCATCTCAAGAAGGGTTCCAGTGTCAGAATGAAAATGACTGGGATAGCGTTCAGCCCTGCCTGCTGCCCTTGCAGATGGAGAAGACGTTTGAGAGGTGGCCATTAACCCTAACTCTAGCCTGTGGATTATAGTACAGACTTAATATGCTTGTCTGCATAAAGGTATCCAGCCTATAGAGGATAAGACTGCCTCCATATAGTCCCAGGCCACCCTATTGAACACCTTCTCAGCATCTGTTGATAAAAAGAAGCCTGCTGTTAATGAGCTTGTAAGCCAATGGTGGATATTAAGCACTTTATTGTGTTGTCCTGGGCCTCTCTTCCTGGGATAAAACCCGCTTGGTCATGGGACACTAAATTGGGAAGGAAGGACAGGAGTCTATTGCCTAGAATTTTGATGTAGACTTTTACGCCGACATTCAGAAGTGATATGGGGCGATAATTTTAGACTTGTGTGCCATCGTTAGCTTCTAATAAATCTGTTGGAGGTGTTTTGCATTGTGGAAGGGAATTAAAAGCTTCTAGGAAATGAGGTGTGAGGATTTCGGGAAAGGTTTTGTAGTAAAGAATAGATAGACCATCTGGTCCAGGGCTTTTGCCTGGTTTCATGTTTTTCAAGGCTTCAAGGAATTCCTCCTGTGAGATAGGTATTTCTAATGCTAGGGCTGATTGTCGGGGAAGTTTGGGCATGCTGTGTGAGGTCAAATAGTCGTCAATGGCATGAGTGCGTGTTTGGGAGGCAAATTCAGAAGAGATAGGCTTGGCTAAGTTATATAGCTTTATATCTTAAAACTTTCAATGATAGTTGTACTAAACAGTCACTAAAACCAGCACTCCTAAGGATGCTTTAAAATAGTAGCTGCTGCTATAATCAAACAAAAACTTTAAATTTAAACATGCAACTAAAAGAAACAAAGTCCATTCAGGTGATAGAAGTGCTTAAATAGTGTTCTTTCAACAAATTTCCTCTGTGACACAACAATAAGTGCTCAGATCAAAGTCTATCACAGTTCAAATATGTATCAAAACGAAGCATATCTATGATTTCCAAGTGAAGCCCACTGGGTTACTTCCTCCACCTTTTCACCGTCTGTGCTCTTCCCCTTTATGACTATGCACTCACCAACAATAGCTTGTATAAATCACCTTTGGTATTGGGTGCTCATTCAGCTGGTAACATCCTTTTCCTTTTCGCTGGGGTACTCTCCAAATCACCTGTCATCAATCTCCTTTTGATTCCTCAGACCGTTCTTACCTCCATGGTTTTGGACATGTAAAGGATATGGGGACATTACATATTGTAAGTCTACTTTATTAGTAAAAAACTCCCCCGCTTACATCAATGTTTCTTTCATCAAAGCAAGACATGTAATCCTGGTATATAATGTGCAGCTACGCTGTTTGCTCTCACCGCTCTATAAATTTCCTTTTGCTGTGTACACGGGATAAGCTGCAGTTTGATGACAGTTAAGTGAGAGCCGTGTGGTCACTTCTTATGCGTTTCATCATCACATATTTGACAAAGACGTGATGATGAAACCTTACTTTGTTTGTGAGCCAATTATAAAAGATGGATTTGCAAAGTTAAGGCGTCAATAGTGGCCTGTCTCGCTCTTTTGATTTGTGTCAACGGGAAGATGCATTCCCCACGTAAGACCAGCCATTGAGTCAAAGCAGAGGTATCTGAAGAAGAGTTGTGATAGTCTTGTAGTGCGAGTTTAAGTTTGTCGCAATGTGCTGGATCACTGAGGAGAGACGGGTTAAGTCTCCATGTCTTTGATTTGGGTTCAGATATAGGGAATCTTAAGGTCATGGTAACTGGGTGGTGGTCAGAGATGTACATAGGTTCAATGCTTGTGTCATGGAGATATTTTAGATCTGTCTGGGAGAGGAATAAGTAATCAATACAAGAGTATTTACAGTGGGGGGAGAAAAATATTTGTACTCTGGATTTAAGGTCCTCCAAGGGTCATGTAAGTATAATGTGGAAATTGCAGTTTAATTTCCTTCAAAGCTCAGTATGGTACCAAGGAGGAACCTGACAATGAGTCTAAATGTGGGCTAAGTGGTATGTTCATGTCCCCTCCTAAGATCACCAAGTCCTCATGGAATGGGATCAGTAGGTCAAAGACTTGTCGAATAAAAGAAACCTAGTGTACGTTTGGACAGTAAATATTGGTGAAGGTCATGCATTTGTTAAATGCAGTTCCCTTCACAAATATATAGCTACTTGTTCCGAGAATTTAAAAGGAAAATTGTTGGAAAAAAAAACAATCGCAACTCCTTTTCGTCTTAAATGAAGAGGATGGTATACCTGTGGAAATTTGGTGTTTGTTATTTTAGGTACAGAAGGACCTTTAAAATGGGTCTCCTGAAGTAATGCTACCTGTGCATGATGTTTAGAAAGTTCTCGGAGCACCATGGACCTCTTTTCGGGGATGTTCAGCCCCCTATTATTCAATGAGAGAAGTTTTAGCATAGAAAAGGCAGGCATCGTGGGTCAAACTAGCTAGGAGAGGAGAAAAGGAGGAAAGTATAAAGGTTGTGTAGAGAGGCAGGGGAGGGGGGAGAATAAGATAGAATAAGATGACCAGGAATAAGAGAGGGGGACAAAGGTAAGGATATGCAATTGGGTGGAACTAAGAGTGATGGTGGCCCTAGACCACTTGATTAATCCATAAAAAAGTACAGTCCGGTCAGTTACCAAACTGAAATGGGAAGTTGTGGTGGTCCGGCTGACAGCAGAGGACTGTCTGCACAGGGGGAGGAGCAAAAAATATCTTTACTAATATGTGGACAAGTGTCTGTGAGGTGGACAAGTGTGTTTTTTTTTTCATTTTCCTTCTCTATCTAAGACTGATAGCCCCAGAATAAGTGGTTGGCGCCTATCTTTACACATTGTGCCTCCGCAGAAGAAAAAGGCATGCTTTGTTTGCATCATACTCATACTAACGATAAATGAAGGCTGAAAGGCAGGGGTCTGGTGATCCCTGAACCACGGAAGAGTAAGGTCTCTGGTCAACACCAGACCCCAGCCTGAACAACCAGGTATCAAGTAAGAAACATAAGAAAAAGGTTAAAACTCAATACTTGTATCCTATAATATATAACACAAAACACATATAGCATCTCTGCATAATAAGCTGCACAGTGGATATGAGTGCATAATAGTCCAGGCAATTAGGTTCTATGGTATCTCATATAGTCTGAAGGTGTAGTTCAGTTAGTTGAATAATAATTCCGGGGTGATATACCATATCAGGGTAACCCCATGATATTCTCTATGGTCTCAAGGGGTGCCTTTCCTATGTAATGGGTGAGCTGCCTTTAGAGTGTTTGAAACCTTCTTACTGTACACATTTAGTAGTATGCTGATATATATTTTCCAGTTACACAAGATATAGCAATCATGGAAATGCGAGTGTCACGGTCCTGGTGGTGGAGTCTCTCTTATGCAGGGAACAACCGCTCTTACACACCCGATTCGGGGACTCCTGGTAGTGTAAACAGGAAGTCCCGGAGTGCGGGATGGCACGAGGGCTGGATGTTCACTGGTGGTGATGTGAGGCTCCAGATGGTCGTGCAGGCAACAGGATGGTCATGCAGGCTGGATCGGCAACTGGCGGGCGGTGCGGTACAAGGGATCAGGCAAAGGGAAGTCAAAGTCCAAGCAGAGGTTCGTTAACAGACTGGCAGCAGAAGTACAGGGGGGTCAGACAATCGGATGGTCGTGGATAGCCGGGGTCGGTGCAGGCAGACAATCAGCGAGTCAGAGCAAGCCGGGTCGGATCAGGGAAACAGGAACACACACAGGAACAGGTCACAGGAACAGAGCTGATGCTCACAGGTACTCAGACGCAGTAGAACGGACAGCACTTGCTGACAGATGCAGGCAGCCTAAATAGCGCTGTTTGGGAATAACGTGCGTGTGCATGGGAACACACGCAGGCTCGCAAACATGCCCAGGACGGCAAAATGTCCAAAAAAGGTGGCCAGACTTTTCCTAACACTGAGTCTGGTTTTAGCTAGCACAAATATTGAGTATATTGAAAGGTATATTGAAAGGCTTTGTTAAGCTAAAAAGCTTACACCCAGTCTTGGGAACAAAAGGCTATGTCTCATCTTCGAGAGGGTTTCAGGCAGTTCAGTATATAAGATAATATCCGTGGCTATTTGCAGCATTTTGAACTACATCAGCAGTGTAATCAGTGTGAAAAATCTCCAGTCCAAAATAGTCTAAAAAAAAGACAGACATCAAGGGACTACAGCCTGTGGAGATGTTTTAGATCTATATGTGGTCGACCTAAGGCAGTGGACTAATGACAGAGAGTACGTTTGGATGTAAGCAAACAAGATATATAGACTGGGGTAGTGTGATAGCCACTATAGTTTAATGGCAAAATGGCAATATTTTTATATCACTGAAGCAGTCAAAACACATGAAAAACCAAGGGGAACAGGATAGAGGACAGAGACTTTGGTCTTCAAAAGAAAAGGCCCACATCCTCACTCAGAACAGAATCATCAGAAGAATTGGGATAAATTAACTTTACCCGCATATTGTACGGAGGTGAGGTTTTTAATCCGCTTCTGGAGGATCAGGAGGGACCTCCACTGCAGATTCTTGTTGTCGGCATTGGTAGGGAATGATGTTCAATCTGCGGCGTGGTGTCCACTGCTCAGGGACAGTTGGAAGCAACCAGAGATCAGGGACGTTGAATTCTTGATACCACTCAGGGACTGGTATCGGCTGCATATTGATGTGTTCAAATAAAAGTCAGCTGGGGTTTGTAGTGTGAAGAAGCAGCCCTGTATGGTTACACATAACCCAAAGGGAAGCACCATTTGTAAAGGATATGCCTGTCTCTTAGCGCAGTGAGAATAGGCCACAGAGCTCTCCTAGGGTTAAAAGTAATCTGAGAGAGATCCTGGAAAACTTTTACCTCAGCTCCATTGAAGGTAAATTCTTCCTGCTCTCAGGCCCAGATAGTGATTTCCTCCTTGAGTCTGTAGTCCATGAAGCAGCATACAATATCCCTAGCGGGGTCTCCTTCTCCACCCTGTGGGCGCATGGCTCTGTGTACTTGCTTGAACTCTAGAGAATCCTACGGCCTCTCCAGCAGATTGTTCACCAAGGATTTCAGGGCAAGTGGGATCTGGTCATGTTCCACCGACTGGTATGCCGCAGATGCGCAAGTTCCTCCAACATCCCCTGTTGTCTAGATTCTCTAGCTTGCCTTACATGGCAGTGAGTGATGGTGGTATTGGGTGCCATGCTGTTGGAGTTCTTGTTTGTCAGCATCATGGCAGCCAGCAGTCCATTCAACCTCCCCTAAGCAATCAGAGAACCTGCCCAATTCTTCTTTTAGCTCCGATACAGCGTCTGTCAGGGCACTTCGATGTCTGATGCTATTAGTTGTAAATCCGCCATCTTCAGGACTTGCTGTATTAGAGACAGGACAGCATCACGGTCCATCTTCTGCTTGGACTTCTGATGAGTGTCTGACTGCCTGCGCGACGTGGCGGATAGTGAGACACACAAGGTGGAGACCTCGGGCATTTATGTAGGCTGGGATTGGAAGAGTTCTGGCAGATTTTGCCCCGGTTGTAAGTGGGAGGTCACTGTGAAGGGTAGTGAACAACCAATCTTGCCCATTTCCTCAAAGGATGCTATAAGGTGGAAAATCCTCCCGCTGTACTGGAGCTCCCAGATTAAGTGGCCATCCTTGCTGTGCCCCAAGCCACGCCCCCAAAAGCTGACTTTTAATAACCTGGGGGGAGGGTGTGCAGTGCTTTGGGTGCACAATGCTTCAACATTTTCTTTTTCAAAGGGTGCAGTGAAGTGCTGTGAAGAAAAGGGAGTTCTTAAATGGACTGTCAGCAACAACAGATGGGTGAGCGTCGTGACGTCTCAGGCTCCTTCTTATGCGTTTCGTCATCTGACATCCTCGGATGACGAAACGTGCAAGGCATAGCCTGAGACGTCACAACGCTCACCCATTGAATCAGAAAGCAATACGGAGAACCCTCAGTGAACTGATCACAGCCGCCGCAGACGCTCGTCTGACTTCATACTAAATGTAAGTTAGAGAGGCACTGAGGTGCTTTATATACAACATACCTATGCATACAATATATGCTTTGTCTCCCCTTGTATGAACCTGGATCGACCTATGGACTGAAAAAAGGGGACACTGACATTTCCTGGCGGTTCTCCATACGGCAGCCCGTTTGTATTTGACATACACAGGCACAAGGTGGCCTTTCAGTATACCTTGAATATTAATAATTATTCACATGTTGATTCACTTATTTTTGCCATTCACCTTTGCATCACATTGTTTACAAATATCACTAAAAGCCACTGTAATAGGTTTTTTGGCTTGTCATTTGTGTCTTTATCATCAGCAGTGTTTGACACATTTGTCCAATAAGCACAAAACACATTTTACGGCAGCACCTATCGTGTCATTTTTCTGAATTTGTTTCACTTTTACCCTCCCTTGAGGGTTTTGACAGGGCTGCAGCTGGGTTTTAACATTTTTTAACATCTTTCACATTCACTGTGGTTTTATCATCTATAATTATTGACATATTTATTTATTGAGCACTAAGCACTTTTTACGGCAGCGCCAATTGTGTCATTCTTTTGAATCTATAAAAAAAAAGTACATTTATTTTTAATTCCAATAAAATAATGATAAATATTTCTTCTTTTTTTTGTAAATGAATCACATGCACAAAGAGTGTATTCAGTTGTGCTCAAAAGTTTGCATACCCTGGCAAAAATTGTGAAATTTTGGCATTAATATTGAAAATATGACTGATCATGCCAAAAAACTATCTTTATTTAAGGATAGTAATCACATGAAGCCATTTATTATCACATTGTTTTTTTTTGGATCCTTTTAAAATCATAATGATAACAGAAATCACAAAAATGGCCCTGATAAAAAGTTTGCATACCCTGGAATGTTTGACCTTGGTACAGACACAGAAGGTGGCACACACAGGTTAAAATGTCAATTAAAGGTTAATTTCTCATGTTTGTGGCTTTTTAAATCACAATTAGTGTCTGTGTATAAATAGTCAATGAATATAATAGCTCTCGCTTGGATGCCCTAAGCAGGCTAGACACTAAGCCATGAGGAGGTGGGAAAGAACAGTCAAAAAACTTGCATAACAAAGTAATGAAACTTTATAAAGATGGAAAGTGATATAAAAAGATACCCAAAACCTTTAATATGCCAGTCAGTACTGTTTAATTCCTTATTAAGAAGTGGAAAATTCAGGGCTCTTTTGATACCAAGCCAAGGTCAGGTAGACCAAGAAAGATTGCAGCCACAACTGGTGGAAGGATTGCCCAGGATACCAAGAAAAACCCGCAGGTAACCTCAGGAGAAATACAGGCTGCTTTCCAAAAAGACGGTGTGGTTGTTTTTAAGGAGCACAATTCAACGATACTTGAACAAAATAGAGCTACATAGTTGAGCTGCCAGAAGGAAGCCTTTACTGTGCCAATGCCGCAAAAAAGCCCAATGAGGGGGGGCGGAGCTAGCCGGAGACCGGGATGGACGTGTGAGAGCCGAGCTCCGGAGCTAGCGGGACTTTAGCGACCTTCAGCGACCTACTAACCCTGCCATACCTCCTGCATTTCACCGGTGAACACCCAGCACATGACGGCGCACACTTCCAGCGAGATGCCGGGTCGGAAAAAAGATGGGATCCACCCGAGAAAGCTGACGGCCTTCTTCATCTCAGGCCCAAAGCAAGATGGCGCCGAACACGCCGCTACCTCCACGCCTGGACAACGATCGGCCTCACAGATAAGTAAAAAGGGGAACACCCAAAAAAGATCAAGCCCCCTAAGAACCAAAACTCTCCCTCAGCTACCCCTACATCAGGGAGCCCGGAGAAGTCCAGATTCAGGCCGGATGCCGCGGATCCTGACCTGGAGACTAGCGGCTCATTAGATTCAGGGGAGGACACCAGGGAGCTCCCAGACTCAAATAATCTGTTCCCAACGGCCGATAAACCGGTCTTGGACACAGTTCTAAAGGAGATGTTTGTCTCATTGAGAAGCTCGCTGCAATCTGACCTAGTTGCATGTGTACATAAACTGGGCAATCAAGTGCATGCGGTCTTGGCCAAAGTGGAGCACATTGAAAACAAAATGGGGGAATATGCTACCACCATAAATGATCTGATAGATGCATCCAGCAATCAGGATGAGGAACTGGAAGCTATCAAAGCAAAGATGGCTGATATTGAGGACAGGTCCAGGAGGAACAATGTCAAAATAAGGGGGGCCCCCGAAACTATCCACCAACAGGATCTGTCCAAGTTTGTCACCCAGTTGTTCAAAACGATCGCTCCAGACCTGACTCCCCTCGAACTAACAATCGATAGGATTCATCGTCTACCCAAACCAGCTTTCCTCCCTGACAATATACCCAGGGACGTTATATTACGACTGCATTTTTGCCATGCTAAAGAGCAGTTGATGTCCTTATGCAGAAAACAAGAGCAACTACCTGAACCGTACTCGGGCCTCAAACTTTTCGCTGACCTCTCCCAGTACACACTACGGAAGAGAAGGAACCTTGCTACTATAACAAAAGCGTTGAGAAATCATAACCTTCAATACAAATGGGGGTTCCCAACCAAAATAGTAGTGTCTAAGGAAGGGAAAGACTTCACAGTGACATCTCTGGAGAAAGGGATTACTCTGCTAAAAGAGTGGGGAATTGTCCCCGAGCAGCAAGTCCACCCTCCTAGAATCAACACCACCACCAGAGTAGATCCTGAATGGCACACTGTAGCTTCTAAAAATGCTAAATCGCATAAATAAGCAGCGCTGAAGGTATAATCTATCACTAACTCTTCAACAACCCGCTAAAGAGGACCACCCTCGAACTGTACTCCCACTTCAAAATTCAATTTACCCCCCTCCTCTTGAGTGACCATGAGTCACACCCACCTTTCTTTCAATCTAACCGGCCAGTTGCCACGAATAGTTTATTGTTTTACTGGTTTGAACTTTTCTCTCTTACTAATGCAGTCGGATCCTCTATAGTCCTGCTATGTTCCTGCAACAGACCAACAACTCTGAGCAAGTACCGTTTTGACAGCCAAGAGCCACAACAAGAAGGAAGTGAGACTCCTCCGGCTTTCCATCTCTGTGAGTACTTATGCACCCATACATCTCATACATCCACCTTACTTAACCAATGCCTATAAAATTCCTGACTATCAACGCCAAGGGCCTTAACCACCCTGCCAAACGCAGGTCACTGTGGGATGAAGCATTACAAAACCCAATCCGACGTCATATGCGTCCAGGAGACCCATTTTGCTAGTTCTGCACCTCCTAAGTGCACTCACCCTAGATTCCCGTTTATGTTCATGGCTAACACTGACTCAAAGAAAAGAGGCGTACTCTTTGCAGTAAAAGACACCATCGACTTTAAACAAACTGCCGTAGTAGAAGACCCTCAGGGTCGTTACCTCATTGTGGTGTGCAGTCTCAATGGTACAACTTACACGATAGTAAATATATACGCCCCGAATACTAACCAAATAGACTTTTTCAACAAAGTCATGAAGAAATTGAGTAGAGTGCGTAAGGGACAATTAATAAAGTGTGGAGACTTCAATCTCACTCCCAATCCAACACTTGACTCCACCTCTAAGGCAAAAAGTGCTCCTTAATCACTCAAAGGCGTAATAAAATCCTACGAATTATATGATGCCTGGAGATGTTGCAATGCCAAGGAGAGGGATTACTCCTTTTTTTCCAATGCTCACGGGTCATATAGCCGTATAGACCTTTTTTTGGTAGATAAATGGACAATGCTTCGCACCAAATCTTCCAAAATAAATACCATTACATGGTCAGATCACGCATCTGTTCAACTAACATTAGAAGACCATTCTAACTCACCATCGACATTCATTTGGAGAGCCAACCCTAGACTGTTCCAGGACACCAATTTCCACAACAAACTGGAGCAGACCATTCTTCACTACTTCAAAGAAAACCGCTCCTCAGTGGATGACATAAACATAACCTGGGCTGCCCAAAAGGCGGTTATACGAGGGCTCCTTATACAACAAGGAGCAAGGGTAAAGAGGAAGAGGCAGCAGGAGATAGTTGAATTATCCTCTAAAATTGATTCACTAGAAACTCAGAACAAGCACCTACCCTCCCCAAAGCTAACAGATCAAATCTTCTTAGCCCGTAATGAACTAAGAGCACTATTTATGAATGACTTTGAAAAAGCCCATAACAGATTAAAAATGACATACTATGCCCAAGGTAACAAGGCGGGTAAATTACTAGCCAACCGACTCAAAGGCTTCAGGCACAAAACCAATATATCCCAAATCCAACATCACAATACGAAAGCAAAATTCTCACATCCCCAAACAATTGCAAATACATTTAGCGAATATTATGGATCCCTATATAATCTAAAAAATGATCCCACTTCACCTTGTCCTAACGCGTCCACCATAGCATCCTTCTTACAGAAGATCAGTCTTCCCACACTAAACGCTGACAAACTTGACAGCCTAAACGCCCCACTATCATCTCAAGAAGTCCTTCAGGCCATCCAAAATCTCCCTAGCAACAAAGCACCGGGGCCAGATGGCTTTACAGGTGACCAGGCGGGGTTCACCAAGGGACGTCAAACAGCAGACGTTACCAGGCGCCTATTGAATATAATACATATTGTGAATCGGAAACGAACGCCTTCTCTGCTCCTAACTTTGGATGCAGAGAAGGCATTCAACAGAATCCATTGGGAATACTTAGCCCAGACGCTCCACAAATTTGGCTTTGTGGGTCCAATATTCTCAGCTATCATGGCGTTATATTCATCCCCCTCAGCCCAAGTGTATGCAGCAGGAACATTATCTATACCCTTCGAAATCTCAAATGGAACTAGACAGGGTTTCCCCCTGTCCCCATTAATCTTCAATCTCCTAATGGAACCCCTAGCCTCCTATATAAGATCACACCCCAATGTCGCAGGATTACTGGTGAACGGAAAACCCCATGTCATCAGCCTTTTCGCTGATGACATCATACTAATTCTCACAGAGGTGGAAACTTCACTGGCTTTGGTCTCTGCAATCTTACAAGAATTTTACAATATATCTTATTATAAAGTAAATGAGTCAAAGTCGTCTATATTAAACCTGGGGCTGCCCAGTGAGGTGCAACATACGTTAGCATCCAAATACCCCTACAGGTGGGAAGGAAAAGGGATCAACTATTTAGGCATAGTCCTAACCCCCAACCTAAAACATATAGTCAATATGAATTACATACCCTTTTCGACATCTCTTAAAACTAAATTGGAATCTATAGGTAAATGTGAACTCTCCTGGTCAGGCCGCTTAGCGGCATTTAAGATGCAAATTGGAGGACGATCAGACACGAAATAATTAAATAATTTCCGTGTGGAACGAGAAAAGGGAAAGGTATCCTTAAACAAATGACAACTAACGTTAAGACACTTTATAACCAACCACTCTCCCTGACCATCTCAAGATTTATCCATGTCATTAACACCCTCTTAAACGTAGAATTTACGGCGATTCGCCGGACTGGTCCTCTCAAGTGTAAATGGATATCTAAGGTTAAATCAAAATTCTCTACAGCTTTTCCCATACATTAAGTATAACTGATATACAAAATCCAACCCCCAATCCTGATACGGATTTATCAACTAGGGAAAAGGAAGGGTGGACATCCCCATAAACCTACGATTGCATACAACGTGGAGTGACCCGT
>BLSH010118680.1:22608-61662 GCA_018402905.1 Glandirana rugosa
AGTACCCCTCTTCAACTGTAAATAATACCAAATAGAATATCATCCTTGGACAAGGTTTATCCAGATCCGTAAGGACCCGGAGAACATTACTGCCCCTCCCCAATCTATTATAATCTTACTATAGTAGACGTTTGTCCGGTTAAAATACAAGTGATACAGGTTAACATTACGGAAACTACAATACCAAACTAGTCTATATAAGACGATCCACGAGATACCGATCACTTTATTACTACTCTACCTCTTTATCCGCGTCCCGGTTCGTCACCCAGACGTTCCCAACCCCAAACAGGTCCCCTGCGGACACGCTCTTCTAGGATTCTCAATCTGTGAGTGTAATCATCCTGTGCATATTTTATTGTAATAAAACTTTCTGCATTTAGAGGCGCCTTCTCTTTGTTATTGTATTATAGTGTTGTGGCTTGGCTTACCCACAGAAGAGCTGCCGATCTGCAGTCCCTTCCCCTGGACAAACCCCAACCCTTGCAGACCCACTGCTTGGCCCTGCGCCTATTTCTCCATCTCATCATTATTTCACTAGCCATAGAGCACCTAGCAGAATATATCTGATCAAACCATAACATCAAAGGCATTACAATTGGACATAGTGAACATAAAATTGGCCTGTTTGCAGATGATATCATTCTAATATTATCTAACCCCTCCCCGTCATTACAAGAGGCCCAGGAATGCCTAGACCTATTTGGAACAGGTTCCTACTATAAGATAAACCATAATAAATGTCAACTTCTCCCCATGAATACCCCAATATAAGAAATAACTTCCCTTAAAACACAAGCAAGCTATAATTGCAACACTAATATAATCACACACCTAGGTATTAATCTCACTTACCCAACAATTAAGCTATATGAAGTCAACTATCCAAAACTACTAGACAGGACGTCGAAAGAAATACAAAACATCCAGAAACCGCAAATATCCTGGATTGGTAAAATGGCAGCGTTTAAGATGCAAATTCTACCAAAAAAATGATATGCTTTCAGAGAACTCCCTATAACTATGCCCAAAAATGTTTTCCAAAAAATCAACTCGAAAGTAGAGTTGAGCGAACACCTGGATGTTTCGGTGGGTTCGGTCGAACTTCGGGAAAAAGTCCAGGTTCGGTACCGAACTTGACCCGAACTTTACCCTGAACCCCATTGAAGTCAATGGGGACCCGAACTTTTCGGCACAAAAATGACTGTAAAAAAGTCCTGGAAAGTGCTAGAGGGCTGCAAAAGGAAGTAAAATGATTTTATAACAATAATCTATCCCTTACAGCAACAGCAGGAACCTGACCCTATAGGAGTAGGCGATGATTTTACAACAATAATCTGTCCCTTACAGCAACAGCAGGAACCTGACCCTATAGAACTAGAAGATGGTTTTAGAACAATAATCTGTCCCTCTAAGCCAGCCTTTCTCAACCTTTTCAACCCCCGAGGAGCCTTTGAAATAATTCTCCGGTCTCAGGGAACCCCTGCTAAAAATTAAAAATCTACAACTCATGATACATTAGTGTGATGGTCAATGGGAAGGATGCTCCTTACACTTGGGGTCATTGGGAAGCATTACCCCCTTACAGATAGCTAAAAAAACAAATATGTCAGTGGGAATTTATCTGAGAGGTAGAAATTGACCATTGCTCAAGGAACCCCTAGCAACCTCTGGAGGAACCCTAGGGTTCCATGGAACCCTGGTTGAGAAACCCTGCTCTAAGCAGTAGACTCTACCTAGTCGAGTCAGATCATTCTGTAATGCAGGATGAGATGTTATTAGATCTGCAATCTGTCCCTAAAAGCAGTAGTAGTAGTAATCTCTACCTAGTCCGCAATCAGATCATTCTGTAATGCAAGATGAGATGTTATTATATCTGCAATCTGTCCCTCACAGCGCCGGCAGCATCCTCTCTCTACACTACCCAGAGAGCATGTGACATGCAGCACTAAGTGACTCCAGCTTATAAAGTGGCTGGGTCACATGATGCACTGGCCAATCACAGCCATGCCATTAGTAGGCATGGCTGTGATGGCTTCTAAGGGCAAACCAGTGAAACACTTGTTGATTGGCTGCCCTGCAGTTATTCAACATGCATGATCAAATACCCGAACCCAGAACCTGAACCCAAACTTTTTTCAAATGTCCGGGTTCGGGTCCAGGCCACGGACACCCCAAAGTTTGGTATGGACCCGAACTTTACAGTTCGGGTTCACTCGACTCTACTCGAAAGTAAAATTAATTTGGAACGGTAAAAAAGCTAGAATTGCCCAAAATATCCTATGTATGCCTTAACATAGGGGAGGGATGAATTTTCCCGACCTCTACAAGTACCACTTATCTGCACTACTGGACCAATGCAAACACTGGCTTACAAACCCTGAGGACAAACTATGGGCATCAATAGAAAAAGAATACCCAAAAAACATGATCTATTTGCGTTAACAGTGGCCTATGACATCATACCAAATATTATTATCCCTAAACTAATCTCTATAAAAGCAACCTTAACAGCCTTCAAAAAATTATCAGACAACTTCCACCTATACGATAACCAGCGTAAACTGCCAGTCCCTACAAATGTTCTGGAGTACAGTAAATTAAGAATTAAATCAGATAAATGGACTAAACTAGGCTTTCATTTATTCAAATCTATACCTTCAGGCGATAGAGAAATTATACTCAAAAAAATTCAAAAACTCAAAGAAATTAAAAGAGGCAGACCCAAATCTGGATTGGATTATACCCCTACAAATTTGGCAATATATAAACAGTAATAAAAAGAATAATATCAAAGGTATCTCCTTCTTTTACAGAACCCTGTCCCAACAACCTAAAGACCTAACAAACCCAAATATTTTGAAATGGGAAAAGGATCTATCCCAAACCTTCTCCATTGACACTTGGAACAAAGCAATCTCACTGGGCATGAAAGTTTCTGCCTGTGTAGAACACTGGGACAATGTCCAGAAAGTCCTAAATAGGTGGTATATCACACCGTGTAGATTAGCTAAAATTTTCCCATCCGCTCCCTCTACCTGTTGGAGATGTAATGAATGTGTGGGAACAACTTACCACATGTTATGGGAATGTAAGAACCTAGTCAACTTCTGAAATTCAATTTCCTCCTTAATAGCATATTTATCAGGTAACTTAACTAAAATCACACCAGAAATGGCTCTCTTAAACATCAATCTGGATATATACCCTCTGTCCTATAGAATAATCATAGCTAATACTCTGATTGCAGCAAGAATAACTATCGCCAAATTGTGGAAATCATCTGAGGCCCCCAACCTATCTGATACTATCATCAGAATAAACACCCAAGCCCATTATGAACTGATGCTAGCTCAAAAGAACTATAACCTAGCAAAATTTAAAAGGCATTGGCACTATGGCATTGCTCCAAAAGCATCTAATTCTCTGAAAGAGATCTATAAAAACATATAACAATAATATTGGTAAATATCTATAGAAAACCCATTTATGAAATGGAACAGACCCCATAAACTTCCTTCTTCCATAATTTCCTATTATCTAACTAACTGTAAACGTACTCAATTCTCGACTCTGTAATTACCTATTTACAGTTTGTACCCATTGGGGTAAATAGGTAATATAGTTGATGTTCTGTATCAGTGGAGAACCAGAGGCTTTACAAGGTAAACGTTGTCTTTTTGTTACCTTCTCTAAAGCTTTGATCTATATGGAAATTGTTATCTTGATTGCCTATGTTAAATGAGAGCGCATTTGATTTTCTTCTGTTTTTTTTTTATGTCCCTTCTTCTAGGCTTGTATCTATCTCTCTTCTTCTACCTTCTGTAATCTATTGGAAAAAATTCAATAAAAAATTGTGAAAGTTAAAAAAAAAAAAAAAATGTTTTGAATTTTATTCAGTCAAGTATTACATTTTCTGTGGTACCTTAAAGCGGAGCTCCACCCAAAAAGGGAAAATTCGCTTGTTTGCACCCTCCACTGCCACATTTGCCACTTTTTGAGGGGGGTGGGAGTGGGTACCTGGTTTTGACAGATACCCACTCCCACTTCCAGCTCAGGATAATAGTGGCGAACTGAACCAGAAGTTTGGTCCCCCTCCTTCCCCCGCAGACTACAGATCATCCTCTAGGGACAGCACTACTCGGGCATGTACACTAAGATACAGGCTGTGAAGCCACAAGGCTTCGCTTTCTGTTTCCCTTACTAGAGCGTAAGAGACAGCGTTCTCTAGACTGGTTAGTGGTGATCCATTGAGCCACATAAATACATCATCAAATATATTCAAAGTAAGCCAGGTGTAAAAGAATCACAATTTATTGTCCACAATGTGAAAAGTTAAATGAAGATAAAATCAATATTTAATATAAATGAAAGCACACTGGAAGCTTGTAGGCATTGGTGGGCTAATCTCCTCAGGTCTGGCTTTCATGAATACAAGGAAAGGCATCTCCATCCACACCCTGGAAGATGAACTCAGGTTGCTCGAGAGGCCAAGCCAGGATACGCCGGTGAGCCTGGATGACGTCACAGCAGGCCACAAGGGGGAAGCTCAGAACCTGAAATGGATGCCACTCCAAATCAGTGTAGAACGCAATCGGCTTGGCCTCTTGAGCGGCTTGAGTTCATCTTCCAGGGTGTGAATGGAGGAGCCTTTCCTTGTATCTCTGAGTGACAGACCTGAGGAGATTAGCCCACCAATGCCTACAAGCTTCCAGCGTGGTATCGTTTATTATTATTATTATTATACAGGATTTATATAGCGCCGACAGTTTGCGCAGCGCTTTACAACAATTCAATACCGGAGGAATCAGAGGGCCCTGCTTGTTAGAGCTTACAATCTAGGAGGGAGGTTTAGATGATAGGAAAGGGCAATAACTGCGGGAGATGAGCTGATTGAGAAAATAAGCAGTGTAGTTGTTAGGTTGCGGCAGGATAGGCTTCCCTGAAAAGAAACGTTTTCAGGGATCGTCTGAAGGTGGATAGATTTGGGGACAGTCTGACAGATTTGGGTAGGGAGTTCCAGAGGATGGGAGAGGCTCGGGAGAAGTCTTGGAGGCGAGTATGAGAGGAGGTGATGAAGTTAATTTTACATATTGATTTTATCTTCATTTAACTTTTCACATTGTGGGCAATAAACTGTGATGCTTTTACACTTGGCTTACTCTGAATATATTTGGGTATATATTTCCATGGCTAAATGGATCATCACTAACCCATCTAGAGAGCGCTGTCTATCCTGTGGTTTTTACAATCCTGTCATCCTGCAGGGCAAGGGTGCACTACAGAAGTCTTTCAGTACTGTGTGAGAGATTTAGAGGAGACCACAGTAGCATGAGTTGGGTATCCTCATGAAGAAATTAATTATTGGGCAGAAGCAAACAGATCTGATATGTTTAATGATTTTGTAAGATCCAATAAATCTTGGTGTCAATTATCAGCAGAAGTGTATTCCTTTCATTAGAGGTATATAGAGGAGATGTGGTAGGATTGTTTCTAAAATTATATTTATAAGAGTACAATGCATGTTATTAGCATTCTATCCATACTTGAGTGCTGCTGAAATTACATATCATCCACACTTAACACCACCTATAACAGCCATTTGTGAGTGATATTTCAATATCACAGATAGGTAAATTTCCCACTAAGAAAACAGAAAACCATCCAAAAACAAGAACTAAACTGAGAACCTCATTCAGAGTTGAATGTTTGATTGAACACCATGATGCCTGACCAATTCTTGTGTGAAAACAAGAATGTTTTAATGCCATGAAGTGGGCCATCTTGCTAAAGCGGTCCACCATCACTGAGGTGAAAGAATTACAGTCTTGCCCACAAAGAAAGGTAAATTAACAATGAAATGCATCAAAAGATGAGTCCACAAATGTTAAAGGACAATTAGCAGTAAGAGTGGGCAGAATGTTTAGTCCCAGTAGACTCTGAGCATGCATTGGTCTTACGGGTTCTGATTTAGGCCATAGTATGCTTACTGAGAGATGGTCAGGTCATGAAGACATTATACCATAAGAAAAAGAGAAATCACCTACCCTGATGAGAATTCAGGCATTGGGCCAATTTAAATTACATGAGGTCCTTGTGACTTGGGAGAACCTAAACAGGGCACTGCCCTGAGCAACATGTAAACATGTAACATGTAACATTTTAATTCCCTCTGGCAGAGAGAAGTAATTTCAATAATGCTTAAATTAAACATTAAAATGCAGTATTCCTTTAAGTAAAATACAAGAGGGATACCCTTTACCAGCCTGTAAAGCGGTGCATTGGTTCCTTGCATACAACCTACTGCAGCAAAACTGGCAATCACTTAGAAAAAAAAAATGTGTTTAAATTGCCAGTAAATTACATTGTGAATCGCTTCAGATAGAGATTCCCTTCATTTATACCAGATCCTTATTCTAGATCCTTTGAATGGTGACAAAATGGTACATGTATCATAAATCAGGAGCCACTGAAATAGTGAAAAGAACTCCAGCTCCCCAAAGTTTGTTGTCGTCCTATACTCATGCTAATTTCCATTGATGGCCAACACTGAGTATGCCCACCTAAATTACCGATGCGCTGTTGAAATAAATCAGTTGACTACTTCATGTTAATTTTGGAGGCAATGCCAAGATTATCTATAGTGAAGGAGAAAGAACAGGACACTTTTGCAGCTGCTGAAATAAATGTGCTGTACTGAGCCTGGGAAGAGGAGGAGAAGGATGAGGAAGGCTTGGTTAGCCACTGCAAAAACACCTTTTCATGCTCTGGCTGCATAGCACACCCACTGCCAGAAAGAAAAGGCAGACAGCCCCTGCCCCTCAGAACCTGCTAACTCTCTACAAACTTAATGTGGTGAACCACTGCTTCTCTCTTTAGGCCTTCCAAACATTATAAATGCAGTGAACTGCCTATCTTTACTTGAAGCTATGGCAATAGGGAGCCTGAGAATAAAACCAAACCACTAAATCCCAAATCTATATTTTTATGTTTTTTAAAACCTAACATACAGTAAAAATAAAACATGTTAACAAAAAAGACAATAAAACACCAAAAAACATACTGCAAGGAGAAAGATTGTCAGTCTTTAGTCCTTAATAGGGATGAACTAAAGGTTGGTCCAAAAACAATTTTGGCCTGAACTTAATCTGTTTGTGCATTCATATGAATGCCTGAACAGTTACTCATTAGTCAGGAGCCGAAGGTCACTCATGGTTGTTAAGGACACCAGTGGGGGCAGGCACCACTGAGCCCTCAACAGCCAGGGATGTCACCAGCACAATTCACATATATGGCCGAGATTCCCTGGTCCTGTAATCAAACAGGCAGGGAAAGTTTAATTTAAAAAAAGGTGTTTCATTTTAGTCAAACCAGGCTCTCTGAGTCTGGTATGGATTTTAAGGGGGTACCCCATGCAAAGAAAAAGAAAGTTTTAGGTCATAAAAACAAGTAAGGAATGTGAGGTGGGATGTCAGTGCGAGAGTTCAATCAGGATCCAGAAGAGGCATCATCCCGAAAATTGAGAAATTAATTACGAACTGCTTAACAAATAAGGGACTTTAAATATGCCTCAAAGGGACACATATAACTAAGTAGTAGACATAAAAATACAAAGTTTATTGATAACATTTAAAGCTAAAAAGTCCACAAAAACATATGTAGAAAATGGATACAAAACCGCAATGTGCAATACATAAAACCGTGAGAGGAACATAGGTGTCATAATTGAAGGATGTTAAGTCCTGCTAGTCCATCAACGGGACTGCTTCTTCAGAAATTTGGAACAAAGTTTGTGACATGTACCTCTAAAAATAAGTAAAAAATAAACATATAAGTACATAATTGCTTAATGGTGAAATAATACCGGACTTTAGGGTGTCAGTACCCCGAACCTGATCCCGGACATTTCAAAAAAAGTCCGGGATCGGATTCGGTATTTGGGTATTTTTTGAAGCCTGTTGAATAGCTGAAGGGCAGCCAATCAACAAGTGTTTCACTCGTTTGCCCTTAAAGCCATCACAACCATGCCTACTAATGTCATGGCTGTGTTTGGCCAGTGCATCATGTGACCCAGACTATTTTTGGTGCCTGTTGAATAGCTGCAGGGCAGCCAATCAACAAGCGTTTCACTTGTTTGCCCTTAGAAGCCATCACAGCCATGCCTACTAATGGCATGGCTGTGATTGGCTAGTGCATCATGTGACCTAGCCTCTATATGAGCTGGAGTCACGTAGTGCCGTGTGTCACATTGTCCTGTGCTGGAGTAGGGAGAGGATGCTGCCGCCGCTGTGAGGGAGAGATTAGCGTTTTAATATCATCTCATCCTGCATTAGAGACAGGTTCCTGGCGGTGCTGTGAGGGAAAGATTAGCGCTCTAAAACCATCTGATACTGGAGTAGGTACAGGTTCCTGGTGCTGTGATGGAAAGATTAGCGTTCTAATATCATGTCATCCTGCATTAGAGACAGGTTCCCGGCGGTGCTGTGAGGGAAATATTAGCTTTCTAATATCATCTGATACTGCATTAGGGACAGTTTCCTGGTGCTGTGAGGGAAATATTAGCGTTTTAATATCATCTGATACTGCATTAGGTATAGGTTCCTGGCGCTATGAGGGAAAGATTAGCGTTCCAATATCATCTGATACTGCATTAGGTACAGGTTCCTGGCGCTGTGAGGGAAAGATTGGCGTTCTAATATCATCTCATACTGCAGTAGGGACAGGTTCCCTACTGCAGAACGATAATCTGTCCCTCACAGCACCGACAGGAACCTCTCCCTACTCCACTATGAGATGATTTTAGAACGATAATCTGTCCCTCACAGCACCGACAGGAACCTGTCCCTACTCCACTATGAGATGATTTTTTGACCGATAATCAGTCCCTCACAGCACCGACAGGAACCTCTCCCTACTCCACTATGAGATGATTTTAGAACGATAATCTGTCCCTCACAGCACCGACAGGAACCTCTCCCTATTCCACTATAAGAAGATTTTAGAACGATAATATGTCACTCACAGCACCAACAGGAACCTCTCCCTACTCCACTATGAGATGATTTTAGAACGATAATATGTCCCTCACAGCACCGACAGGAACCTCTCCCTAATCCACTATGAGATGATTTTAGAATGATAATCTGTCCCTCACAGCACCGACAGGAACCTCTCCCTACACCACTATGAGATGATTTTAGAATGATAATCTGTCCCTCACAGCACCGACAGGAAACTTTCCCTACTCCACTATGAGATGATTTTAGAACGATAATCTGTCCCTCACAGCACCGACAGGAACCTCTCCCTACACCAGTATGAGCTGTGCTGAATTTCTAAAAAACTACCCGGATATGTCAGAGCTGCTGCAGAAAGTGCGGGCCGTCTGTGCGCCCTTTCGGTGTTTTCACCCTGCTGCTGCTCGCCTGTCTGCGGTGCAGCAGAACTTCGGCCTTCCCGCTCACCGCCTCCTATGCAACGTGCCAAAAAGGTGGAACTCCACCTTGCACATGCTGGAGAGACTGTGCGAGCAGCAGCAAGCAATAGTGGAGTTTCAGCTTCAGCATGCACGGGTCAGCCACTCTGCGGAACAGCACCACTGCACCACTAATGAGTGGGCCTCCATGTGAGACCTGTGTACCATATTGCGGTGTTTCGAGTACTCCACCAACATGGCCAGTGCCGATGACGCTGTTCTCAGTGTTACTATCCCACTTCTATGTCTCCTTGAAAAAACACTTTGGGCGATGATGGAAGAGGATGTGGCACAGGAGGAAGAGGGATCATTTCCATGGTTATCAGGCCAGTCATTCACAAGTCGCTCAAAGGGTGGGTTCCTGCATCAGCATAGGCCAGGTAAAAAATTTTCAAGCCAGGGCACAGTTCTGGAGGATAAAGATGATGATGAGGAGGAGGAACCGTGTTCACAGCAGGGTGGCACCCAACGCAGCTCGTGGGCATCACTGGAGCGTGGCTGGGGGGATACGGAGGACACAGATGTTACACCTCCCACAGAGGACAGCTTGTTTTTGCCTCTGGGCAGCCTGGTGCACTTGAGCGACTACATGCTGCAGTGCCTGCTCAATGATAGCCGAGTTGCCCACATTTTAACTTGTGCTGATTACTGGGTGGCCACCCTGCTGGATCCCCGTTACAAGGACAACGTGCCGTCCTTAATTCCCTCACTGGAGCGTGATCGGAAGATGCGCAACTACTAGTGCACACTGGTAGACGCGCTGCTGAGGGCATTCCCAAATGACACCGGGAGCTCAGTGGAAGCACAAGGCAGAGGAGGAGGAAGAGGTCACCAACGCAGCTGTGGCACCGCCAGCACCTCAGATGGCAGGGCTAGCATGGCCGAAATGTTGAAAAGCTTTGTCAGCAGCATGCCACAACAAACAGCACCACCAGTTCATAGGCAGTCTTAGCAGGAGGCAGCATTTCAGCAACATGGTGGAACAGTATGTGTGCACAGGCCTACACGTACTGACTGATGGGTCTGCCTCATTCAACTTCTGGGTCTCCAAATTGGGCACATGGCCTGAGCTTGCCCTTCATGCCTTGGAGGTGCCAGCCTGCCCTGCAGCCAGTGTATTGTCTAAATGTGTGTTTAGCACAGCAGGGGGCGTTATCACAGACAAGCGCAGCTGCCTGTCCACAGCCAATGTGGACAAGCTAACGTTTATTAAAATGAACTAGGCATGGATCACACAAGGCTTGTCTGTACATTGTGCAGAATAGACATTTAGCCCGGCCTCACACAGCCATTGGTATACTTTTTTTTTTTACAAAGTCTCAATATTTTGGGGGCTACCCCAATTAGAAAAAAAAAAAACAAACAAACAAAAAACAGTGTTGGCTACCTCCTCCTCCACCGCCGCTTCCACCTACACTGCCATGGTCACCGCCTCCTCAACCTCCTACTCCACATCCACCTCCATCCACCTCCTCCACCTCCTCCTCCATTTTTTATTTTTTTATGTGATTTTAGGTTATTTCCCTTTCCACATTTGTTTGCAGGGCACTTGTCCTACTCTTACCCCCATTTTGATTCCTTTTGCAGCCCTCTAGCCCTTTCCAGGACTTTTTTAGAGCCTTTTTTGTGCCCAAAAGTTCGGGTCACCATTGACTTCAATGGGGTTCGGGGTCTGGGGTCAAATTCGGGTCGAGTTCAGTGACGAATTCAAACTTTTTTCAAACGAACCCGAACATCCAGGCGTCCGCTCAACTGTAATGCTTACCTAAATATCCATTAGAGCAAAAGAGGGCCAGTTAGAGAGGCAGGGAATTGATCAAGCCCATCTCCCACATGTGTCACATGTGCAATCACTGCGAATGACGTGGAGTCTAGAACTGCCTACCGGCCCACGTGACACATTCCATCTGGAGTAAATCCCAACACAAGTAAAACAAATATATAAGTCACAGATAAGTGACAATGTCCAATAGTGTGAGCAGAAAATGTACTCACAGATAAGTAGCGCCCCCGATGGAAAAAAATGGTGTGGAGGACCATGGCATATAGTCCTAATAGGCCAGAGAAAGTCAGATACCACATGCGGGTGTTACCATCCTATGAACAAAAGAAAAGTGGGAGAGGGGACAGCAGTGAGCCAAACCAAGCCCAATATAACCCAACCATTCAGATCCTGGGGCAAAGCCAGTAGTGAACTTACCCACACTATGCAATAGTGGTGAACTGAGCCCCTAAGGTAAAAGGAGGCAACAATCAAACAAATATGGACTAACAGGTGCAATTCGCCTATGTATCAGAGCCAGGTGTGTGGGGTACATACCTGAAATGAGCAGGATTTGCCGCCAGCCCAGCGTGGACCGTCCACATATCCTAGTGGCCAGAGACCAACTGGACTGCCGTAGGGGGACTTAGAAATCAAATGGAAAGTACACATTATATTGTTTAAATTGTCAGCAAATGACATCTGATTGCTGACCTCTATTAAAATAATGCACACAGACCCCTCCAAAAGTTCCCCAAAATACATATCACCATTGGAGTTGCCTGATGACATTCATCATTTGAACTGAATGGATTGATCAATCCCAGCATAGATAATACCTCTGCATCATGTTGCTCTTTTTGTCTGCAGATCCCCTGATGTTCTGGGTTTAGTTTTGGCTTTGGGTCATGTGACACTCTGTATATCCTGCTGATAGACTCTGTCCCTTCCACAGCCACTTCCTGCAGCAGCTAGAGTCTAGAATACTCCCCTTTGTAGTCTTTCAGACCTTGTAAGTAATGTAATTTCCTTAATAGCTTTGATGGGGGGTGGGTTTGAATATATCCAAATTAGTATTCAATCCCACCCAGTCACACCTACAGGGAGAGTCCAAACCTCCCAAGTCCTGCCTCACAGATAACAGCTTTATTCAAGAAGGAAACACCTTCATACACAGCTAGTTGTGAAAGCTAGTTATGCTGCTGCTGGGCAGGATTGAATGGATTACATTTAGAATTCAGTCCTGTCCAGTTAAAAATGCTGACTGGTGTGAGCAGGGAGAGTCCCATCCCTCAGAATCCACCCTCCCAGAGCCCTGCTCTCTGTGAAGTGATTAATTTACATATGAAGGAAACACCTTCATAATAACCTCCCATTGCCCTTTCTCTGTAGTCTTGCAGTAAGTTATTATTCTTTGGCATGTTGCAAATCAGCAGGGCGTTTTTTTCAGCTGGAACTTGGTGGAACTCAGTTCCACCACCTCTGTCTCAGGCCCTTTGCTCCCTGATCACCATTATCACTTGTAAACACAAAAGTCTGGTTTCTTTGTTTACAAGTGAAACATTTGCACCTTTCACCACCCACATGAAGGCCCAGAAACATCCACAGTAATCCTAGGACCCACATCAACTCCCGGAACTGGTACAAGTGACTCCCATAGCGGCCCGGAAGCTACAGAGGCTCAAAGGATCATGGGAGATGTAGTATCAGAACTGGAAAAGGAAATTGCAGAGGACAGTAGAACAACTGAGGATACGGTTGGGTTTGCGTTACTGTTATTACTAATTTTCAGGTAGAATTTTTCATGGATAGGGAAACTTTTCTATGTCTATGTTAATATACAAGGAAGAGTTAAAAACTACTTCCTCACTTCATGCCTGTAGAAGGTCATATGACATCCTAGATTTTCATCCGGCAATTCCTTCTCATGTAAAATCCATCCTAGTGGCTAATTAGCCACTTGATTGCTTTTACAGGCAGTGAGAGGGGATGTCCCCCCCTCCCACCACCCATGGGTGCCTCTCTGGGCTCTACTGTGTGATCGGAGAGCCCAGGATCCAATCCAATGGTGGTTACCACAGAGTTGGCCATGGACTGGATGGGCTTTGACCACCTCTATGATTGTGGGAAACCAGAAGCAACATCATGACATCACTTCCGGCTCTGTCAGATGTAAATACTGGCATTTTTTTTTCATGGAAAGCAGAGATTAAGGTTTTTTTTTTTTTGATCTCATGTTTTCCAGGGTAGAGGAGATATTTGGGGTCTGTTATGCCTTATTTCTATCGCAAGGGATGCTTTCATTTCTAGTGATAGGAATAAAAGTGTTAAAAAAAATAAAGAGACAGTGTAAAAGTAAAAATAAAACAAATAATAATAAAAAAATATTTTGAAAGTGCTCCCGCATATGTAAATGGTGGGAGGTATCACCACAAAGGTTATAGCGAGAGCAATAATTCTAGTGCTAGACATCCTCTGTAACTCTAAACTGGTAACCTGTAAAAAAGTGTCACCTATTGAGATCATTAAGTACTGTAGTTTGGCACCATTCCACGAGCGTGCACAATTTTAAAATGTGGCATGTTAGGTATCTATATACTCAGCATAATATCATCTTTTATAGTTTACCAAAAATGTGGGTGTTTTTTCTGCATTAAAATTTATTTATTAAGTGTATTTTGCTTTTTATTCTCTAGGGTCTCTGCTAAAGTACTTCCTAATGATGTGTTCACATGGAACACGAAATGCATAGAAGCCACGCCTTTGTCTGATGTCATTTCCAGTTCCTGGTAGTCTTTGGCTCCGATTTCCTGGAAGGTGGAACGCAGAAACATATACCCAGTGATATCCCACACATGCGATCAATGCCTGTGCCGGTCGGAAGGCACCAACAAATGTGAGTGATAGCATCTACTTCAGCAACTTTGTGTTATTTGTCCAAACCAAGTTACGCTATGGGGAATCTTTTTTAAATGTTTTACATGAGCGGCTTTGTCTGATGGGAAAGTGTTGACGCTGTTGGCCCATCCCCCCAAGTCTACATCACATACACAATTATTTTCTCTGCGATTTGGGGTCTGGCGAGTGTTAACTCCTGATATTAACCCCATAAGCAGAGTTGGATATTATTAGAACTTTTGAGAATATTTGCACCAGCACTTTTCTGAAGACTTTTATATTTTATGTATTTGTCACAGTGATATACAATGTTTTTGTTTGCACAGTATTGCACTTTTATTGCTTAATTTTGCACAGATACTTGTTGGGTTCATTTGTGTTTGTCCCGTTCTTTGGCAAACGGTGACAACATTTACATACGTTTTACACTATAGCACAAGTGATATACAATGTTTTTGTTTGCACAGTATTGCACTTTTATTGCTTAAATTTTGCACAGATACTTGTTGGGTTCATATGTGTGTGTCCCGTTCTTTGGCAAACGGTGACAACATTTACATGCGTTTTACACTATTGCACTGGTAGATAAGGTAGGGCCTCAACCTTTTATATACACACAGCACAAATTTGATTCAGGCAGTTTTTCACTGGGGCCGTGCGCTGGCAGGGTGGTGGAAATTCACTCCTCTCCATTGAAATGAATGAAAAGCTCTTCAAAAGCGCCTGAAAAGCTCTTCAAAAGCGCTCAGTGTTTTGCGGACATGAAAAGGTCACTCCTGTCCTTCCCACTATTTTTTTGAAATACAGGAAATAATGGAAGATGAATGGGCAAAGCCCGATAAAAGACTGAACGTCCACAGAAGGGTCTCAAAGTTGTACCTTTTCCACTCTAAGGATGCAGAGCTTCGGGATTCCACGCCTAAGGTGGATGCCTCATTACAGAGACTAGCTTGAAATATCACTTTGCCTCTAGATGACTCTGTATCCTTCAAAATCCGATGGATTGTAGGATAGATACAGATCTCAAAAGAATGTACATGGTAGCAGGAGCGGCCTAGAGGCCGGCTATTGCACTTACCTGAAAGGTGTGCATTGCGTGGTTAGAGGCCAGTTCTGTGGGTTAGGTGATGGGAGATGAAGGTTCCTCCCTTTGCAGCCCATTAAGATCACGGTGTATTTTCTAGCAGAAGTAGCCGTGGACCAGGTCAGGATGACAGTTGATGGCTCATTATGTGACGGCAAGCAGAGCCCTATGGCTAAAACATTGGTCAGTGGATAGTGCTTGCAAGCACAGCCTTTGCTCAGTCCCTTTCGATGGGAAATTTATTGGCAAGACCTTGGAGCCTTGGAGACCTAAAGAGGGTTTCGGGGAAGCTTCCGAGTACCAACTGGGGCGACCGTTCTTTAGGCAGTGCAAGGGGCAGGGTCCTGCCTTTCCCAAAGCCAAGGCGAACCAGCCAGCGAAAGCTTCAGACAGGCTCTTCTAAAGGGGCCCCATCCAGACTTCCCAAGTGGGAGCAGACTGTCTTAATTTGGAGAGGTCGGGGCGGAAGAAGTTCAAGATGCCTGGGTCTTGGACATCATTCAAAGAGGATATCGCCTAGAATTCAAGGAAAGACCTCCCTAGTCTGGACCCGGATTCCTACTTATCCAGAGAAAAGGGGCTTTATTTATTAGTATAGGTAAATAATTTATTGGCATCTCAAGCAATCCTGCCAGTTCTGGAGCATGAGAAGGGAGAAGGATTCTATTCTCCTCTGTTCTTGGTAACAAGATCCTCAGGAGGATTCAGGCCGGTCCTGTACTTAAAAGCCCTGAATGCCTTCATGAAAGTCCCTCCATTCAGAATGGATTCCTTGCAAGCCATCATTGTCCATTGTGAAGAAGGGAGATTTGCTAGCGTCAATAGACCTAGCGGATGCCTACCTACATCTGCCCATAAGTGCAGCACACCATCGCTTCAATTTCCAATTTTGTTGTCTGCCATTCAGACTCTGCACAGCTCCAAGAACATTTTCAAAAGTTTTGGCAGTGGTCATCGCTTTCTTAAGAATCAGAGGCATTCAAATTCTTCATTATCTGGACGACATTCTCCTCTGGGACGCATCAAAGTCCCTCCTTCAACAGCACGTGCTGATAACCTACAACACGATCAGATGTTTTGGTTGGTTAATAAACCATCGCAAGAGTCGGTTGCAACAGGCTCAAGTCCTAGGGTATCTAGGAATGCAATTCGACACTACCCAAGATTGTGTATTTCTGCCTCTCAGGAAGATTGTGGAAATTCAGACCACATCAGAATTTGGAATGACCAGGCCATTTCTGATGGTAAAGGAGTGTATGCAGTACCTGGGCCTGTTGTCTTCCATGATACAGGTAGTACCCTGGGCCAGATGACGGAAGGGGAGATTTCAATACAGTTTTCTCCATCAATGGGATCGCCACTCGTTAACCCAGATCTACCATTCAGTACCAATAAAACAGTCTCTGATGTGGTGGAAGATATCTCAGAATCTAGATCACAGGGTGCCTCTCGACCCTCCAGTTACAGTAGTGCTAACTACAGATGCCAGCCTAGTAGACCGGGGAGCTCATTCCTTAGGCCAACAAGTACAGGGCAAATGAGAGGCATCTCTATCTCAGCATTCAAACCTGTTAGAATTAGAAGCTTTTCGGCACACTCTAGTAGCCTTCCAATTGTTTTTGCAAAGGGAGCAGTCGAAGTCCTTCCCGACAACAAACCATGGTAGCCTACGTGGCCCTCAAGGGGGCACCAGGAGCCTCCCACTGCTCAGAGTGGCATGCCAGATTTTTCCCAAACAGCAGCATACCTTCCGGGTCCACAAAACAAGCTGGTGGAAAAACTGAGTTGGAGATTCTTGGATCTGAATGAACAGGGCTTGAATCCCAGATACCTGTTCAAAATCGACAGGGTCTGGGGGACATCGGTCATAGATTGGGTGGCATTGGAGGAAAACTTTCAGATTACGTGTTACGTCTCCCGAAGGTGGCACCTGCAAGCTCCAGGCCAGGATGCTCTATCCATTCCATGGGACTTTCCCCTAGTCTGTATTTCCTCCTCTTTCGCTAATCCTCAGCGGTTTAATGAGGATTCAACAGGAGGAGGTGACAGTAGTAGCGGTGTGGCCCTTCTGGCACAGAAGACCATGGTGTTCACTAGCATAGAAAATGAAGATGTGTCAGCCCAATTCCTCTACCTTCTCACAAAGGTTTTCTGCTGCTGAAGAAACAGTTTAACCCGAAGCCAGGGAAACTGAAGTTGATGGCGTGGAGGTTGGGAGGAGATCTATAGAGCATTTAGTTGAAAGAAGACTACCAATAATTCTTTATTATAGTATATATAAAGCCTGTTGTCACTTCTCTGCAGGAAAGAGCTGGGATCTGAGGTCACCCTCAGTCTCTAACATATTGGAATGTCTCCTGGAAGGTCTGGGCAAGGGTTGAGCGTATAGCTCCTTAGAAAGTTCAAGTCTGCCCTGTCAGCTATGTTGAACAAAGATGGGCCTTGGATCCTCTAGTGATGTGTTTCTTAAAGGCAGCAATAAAGATCGGAAAAAGATTTATTGGAGACCTGAAGTGGGTTCTGCCTTTAGTTCTAAAAGCCTTAGTAGCACCTCCTATTGGTCCGGTGTCGTCATGCTCTTTGTCTCAGTGCAATTTTTTGATGACAATGGCATCAGCCAGATGAGTGTCTGAACTGTGTGCTTTCTCAGCCAGGGAGCCATATTGCCTAATACTCCAAGATGAAATAGTACTCAGACCGGTCCCAAGCTTTCTTCCAAAAGTAGCTTCAGCTTTGCATATGAATTGGGAATCCGTCTTATCGGCTTTCCCGGATAGTAACTCGAAAGACGAAGGGACTAGGCTGGATCTAGTGCAGGTCTTATCAATATACCTAGAGCGAACTTAGTATTTCTGGAAATAAGATCAGCGCTTCATCTTTCCCGGGGCCTCCAGGAAAGGCTTGGCAATGCCACCTAGAATGGTGTCTTCATAGATCATAAAAACGATCCAGATGGGATATAGAGAGTCGGGATATCCTCAGCCATTGAAGGTCAAAGCGCATTCTATGAGAGGCAGGGCAGATTCCTGTGCATCATACGCTAAGGTGTCAGCAGAAGCAGTGTGCAGGGCAGCTAGCTGGAGGGCAACTAATACTTTCATTCAGCACTACAGAGTGAAGGTAACTCTGACGACATCGGAAGCTTGTGGGTCTACTGCTCAAAATAATTGATATCTATTTTAGGATTCTGGTTATTTGTGTCTTCCACTCCCCTCATGTGGTTTATTGCTTAATTACGTCCCATAGTAGGCTGACATGAGGAGGTCCAGGAATAGGGAAAATTGTTTTCATACTTACCGTAATTTTCCTTTCCTGGATCCTCCTCATGTCAGCTGAGGAATTCCCACCCAAAGTCCGCCTTTTATAGGCTGGGAAAGAGGTTGTCCTGAAGGGGTCAGAGGGGGCGGAGCTGACCCATAGTAGGCTGACATGAGGAGGATCCAGGAAAGGAAAATTACGGTAAGTATGAAAACAATTTTCCCTAATATATATATATATATATATATATAATGTTTGGGGGTTCTAAGTAATTTTCTAGCAAAAAATACTGATTTTAACATGTAAACAACAAGTGTATAAAAGGGCTCCGGGGGGCTGAAGTGGTCATCACAGAGGACAAGGGGTCACTCTTTACATCTGGAGGAAAGGAGATTTCAACTCTAAATACAGAAAGGCTTCTTCACAGTAAGAGTTATGAAAATGTTTAATAGACTCCCACAAGAACTGGTTCTGTCCAGCTCAGTAGATTGCTTTAAAAAAGGCCTGGATTATTTACTAAATGTATATAATATAACTGGATACTAATATTTGAAGGCAAAGTTGATCCAGGGAACATTTGATTGTCTCTTGGGGGATCAGGAAGGATTTTTCCCTCCCTGCTAGAGCAAATTGGATCAGGCTTTGCTGGGTTTTTTTCCCTTCCTCTGGATCAACTATGGGTATGGGATTGTGTATATATGATTGTGAAAAAAAATGTGTTTTCCCATTTTTATTGGTTGAACTAGATGGACTTGTGTCTTTTTTAAACCAGATTAACTATGTAACTATATATAATATATATAATACCATATTTAAAATCTGAAACCAATGCACCCACATGTAGTCATTGAAATAGACTGCATATACTGTAATTCAGCCAGGAAGCATTACAACACCAGTATCCCACTCGTGGGACTTGAAACAACAAGTAGTGACTTAGGGCTCATTTACACTTGCTTTGGCTTCAATGCACATTAAAGCCCCTACTGCTTCAACAAGCTTTTATGATGTGTTTTTGAGGCTTCGGTGGTGCTTTGATGAGGCTTTGCTGGGGCTTCGATGAGGCTTCGATGGTGCTTCAATGATGCTCTTTGTTGAAGCTTGGCCGATGCCTTTTGTGTTTGTTGATATCTCACACCTGAAATTTCTCCAAAACAAAGCGAAACTGAAGCTGAATTAAAGCCTCTGAAAAGCCGCAGGTGCTTCAAGCGTGCTTCAAATAAGCTTTGTCATAGACTTCTATGGAGGCGTTGAAGAGGTTTTAAAGCATGGCTAAAGCTACATGGGGTATCATTTTTGACGCAAAGCTGAAGCGAAGCTTAGCCAATGCAAGGGGTAAACAGGACTGTAAGCTAACCATTTTATTTAGTGACAGGAGCTTTTACTGGCATTAAGAGAGCTTTAACAAAGTGTGTCTGATGCCCCGTTTTGAAGCAAGTGTAAAGGAGCCCTTAGTTTACTATACATTTCCTGAAAATAGCAGTCAGGAGGCATAGTGTCTTACTATATATCTCACACTTCAGATATACAGTGAGGGAAAAAATATTTGATCCCCTGCTGATTTTGTACATTTTCCCACTGACAAGGAAATGATCAGTCTATAATTTTAATGGTAGGTTTATTTTAACAGTGAGAGACAGAATAACAACAAAAATATCCAGAAAAATGCATTTCAAAAATGTTGTAGATTGATTTGCATTTTAATGAGTGAAATAAGTATTTGACCCCTTCACAAATCATGATTTAGGACTTGGTGGTAAAACCCTTGTTGGCAATAACAGAGGTCAGGCATTTCTTACAGTTGGCCACCAGGTTTGCACACATGTGCAAAGAAGAAAGGGTTAGCCCCTGGAAGTCACACATCCAAGATATCTTAGAGAGGTGAATAGAGTGGCAACCTCAGCCTGGACTTCAACCAGACCATGCCCCCAATGCATTTCACTCCCCCCCCAGAGCTAAGTCATGTCCCCTTGACTAAGCTCCGGGGGGTGGAGTGAAACATGTTGGGGGCTTGGCCTGGTTGGAGTCCAGGCTGAGATTGCCACTCTATTCACTTCTCTAGGATATCTTAGATGTGTGACTTCCAGGGGCTATTCCTTTCTTCTTTGCACCTTTTCAGGAGCCAGGATGGGCTCCATCCCCTGTCAGCACTCCAAATAGCGGCTGTGGATGCACCGTTCACATATTCTCTCTCTGCCAGGCCTGAGAGGCACACACATTCTTTTCAGGTTTGCACACATCTCAGGAGGGATTTTGTCCCACTCTTCTCTGCAGATCCTCTCCAAGTCATTAAGGTTTTGAGGCTAATGTTTGGTAACTCGAACCTTCAGCTCCCTCCATATATTTTCTCTGGGATTAAGGTCCGGAGATTGGCTAGGCCATTCCTGGACCTTAATGTGCTTCTTCTTGAGCCACTCCTTTGTTGCCTTGGCCGGGTGTTTTAGGTCATTGTCATGCTGGAATAACCATCCTTGACCCATTTTCAATGCCCTGGCTGAGGGAAGGAGATTCTCAACCAAGATTTGACAGCACATGGCCCTGTCCATTGTCCCTTTAATGCAGTGAAGTTGTCTTGTCCCCTTAGCAGAGAAACACCCCCAAAGCATAATGTCTCCACTTCCATGTTTGACGGTGGGGATGTTGTTCTATGAGGCAGCATTCCCCCTCCTCCAAACACAGCGAGTTGAGTTAATGCCAAAGAGTTTGATTTTGGTCTCATCTGACCACAATACTTTCCCCCAGTTCTCCTCTGAATCATTCAGATGTTCATTAGCAAACTTTAGACGGGCCTGTACATGTGCTTTCGTGAGCAGGGGGACCTTGCGTGTGCTGCAGGATTTCAGTTCTTTTATCAGTTGTTTTCTTGGTGACTATGGTCCCAACTGCCTTGAGATCATTGACAAAATTCTCCCATGTAGTTCTGGGCTGATTCCTCACCATTCTTGTGATCATTGAAACTCCACGAGGTGAGATCTTGCATGGAACCCCAGTCCGAGGGAGATTGACAGTTATTTTGTGTTTCTTCCATTTGCGAATAATCACATCAACTATTGTCACCCTCTCACCTTGCTGCTTGGTGATGGTCTTGTAGCCCATCCCAGACTTGTGTAGGTCTTGTACCTGACATCCTTGGACAGCTCTTTGGTCTTGGCCATGGTGGTGAGATTGGAATCTAATTGATTGATTGCTTCTGTGGATAGGTGTCTTTTATACAGGTAACAAGCTGAGCTAGAAGACACCTGGGAGCCAGAAATCTTGATGATTGATAGAGTATCAAATACTTATTTCACTCATTAAAATGCAAATCAATTTATAACTTTATTTGTGGATGAATGTGTGTGCATATGAATGTGTGTGCACTGTTAAAATAAACCTACCATTTTTTTCCCCTCAATGTACATCTATGAGGCTAAAGGTACAGAAATGCCTAGGCGTCCTCACATACAAGGAAGTGCACTGCAATTTTTCACAATTAACATTTCACTATAACTTAGCAAATCTTTACTTTGAGTTCAGGCTCACTTTAAGTGTTTACTACAACTTAAGCATCAGTTTCACTGTTAGTGAAGTTTTCTTTTAATTTTAATTCACATACTTCCATTGGCTCATGCCACCTAAGTGTTGATAACTCCTCATGACTAGGTCATATGTGCTCAGCAGTGAGCACTAACTCCAGATGGAATGGCCTAAACAATTGCTCAGTGTAGCAGTACCATCCAATGTAATGCCTTGCATCAGGTAATTGTTAACAGATTTTTTTTTAGAAAGATTTCCAGCCTAAAAACAGTTTTAGTGCATTTTTTTATTGAAATAATGTATTTGATAAACTGTTGCACTTTATCATGGGACATAAACATTGCAATTACAATTTTATTCTTCGGGATCACTGCTTCAGGAAAAATATAATGGGTAGGGGTTAAAGGAAAGCTGTTATTTCAAGTAAAAAATATATCAGTTTTTATTTTAATGGTTGTCCATTTTATACTGATTTTTATGTTTATTTTAAATTGTTATTGTACTCTTACAGTTGTACTGAAATATGAATATGCATTCATTAAATGCATACTTGTATGTAAGTCAAAATAAACATCATATAGCTGACAACAATACAAAATAAAATAATTACAGTCTTGAGTGCTTTTAAATTAGAATGTGTGTGTGTACATGGGAGGGGGGTTGGGGGATCTGTGAAATGTGTATACTGTGCAGCAAACAAGGATTAGAGTGTGCAAATATTGGCAAAGTTGGGGGCATCAAACCAGATGATAGAGAAACCAAAGTATCCAGGACCAAAACTCGTAGGCTAGATAATTCGTACTATAACATAAGAGCAAGCAAGGATAAAAAATGTGTACTGCTACAAAAGGCATGTACATAAATGCTAGAAGTCTGGTTATAAAAAGGAAGAACTAGAACTTCAGGAGGGTTTTGACTTCATGGGGATATCAGAAACTTGGTTTGACAGCTCAAGAGACTGGCTTGCAACTGTCCAGGGGTAATCCTTGTATAGGAGGGACAGGGTATGTAGAAAAGGGGGAGGGGTGTACTTGTGTGACATAAGCAATATGATAGTGAATGTGAGGAATGGTATTGCTAACAAGGATTAGTGAGGAGGTGGAGTCTTTTTGTCTAAAGCTTCTAAGGTATAAAACAAATGGTAAAATGATTGTGGAGGTATGCTATAGGTTCTCTAATGTTAAGGAGGCAGAAGAGACCCATCTACATTTGCAATTAAAGATGACAGGGAGGCAGGGCAGTGCTAAATTCATGGTAGCCTTCAATGATCTTGATATTGATTGGGCTGATGGAACAACACACTCAATTTAGGCTCATTTTCTCTTGAACGTGATGCAGGACAATTTCCTTACTCAAATGGTGGAAGCCGCAACTAGAAATATTGCTTTGTTAGATCTACTAATTACAAACAACAGATTGTAGATGTGGAAGTAAGGGATAAATTAGGAAATAGTGATAAACGAGTAATTATGTTGGCCATAAATTATAAAAAAGGAAACATGGGCAAAGGATAAGTACACTAAAGCCAACTTTACTAAGCTGTGCTTCACACTAAATGGGATCAAATTCTTGAAAAAGAAAGAACACTGAAGAGAAGTGGGAGTGCTTTAAAGTGTAACTCCGCTTTGTTGAGAAAAAACATTCCCTTCTGGGTGATCTATGTACATTGCAAGGATTATAACAACTTTGTTGCAGATTCCTACCTTTTGTTATTCTGAAGAAATCCTGGTTTGTTTCTCTGTGCTGAGTAGGTCTATCGAGGGTGATTTCATAATTATCAATTGGGTGTGCAGCTAATAAGGAAATCTACTGGGCCTGCATCTCTTTAGACTTACATTTTTGTTGCAGGGGGTGCCTGAAATCTCACTTGTATCTTAGGCAGACTTCTGGGAAAATTGGTGAGCCAATCACACAAGCAGGAAATTATGTTTCTGGGGAGTGGTAAGTACACATTCTGTGTACAGAACAACTCCAGGTAGCCCATATTGCACTGCATTTATAGAAAATTACAGCGGCTGCAGATTGAAAAGGAAAGGTAATTATTAATAACATTCAGTTACAATATGACTTGTATCACAATTGTACACGCTATATTATATTTTCTTTATTGGCTATTTTTTCCCCTACGAAAGTGGAGTTACCCTTTAGCCACTTCAGCCCCGGAAAGATTAATTATGGAACCACTGAGAATATATCACCTACCCAATGGGGTGAATTGGGTGAAAAAAGGGGGGAAACACAAATGCCTAATACCACATCCCTGAAACAAACTGGAAAGAGAAGCAGAATTACCCTTGGGATTTTAACAGTAAGGCACCCCAAAGATTAGAGTAAAATTAAAAAGTATAACTTTTATTGATTACAATTATCTTTAAAAATACATATTCCATAGAAAATGTTTAAAAATACAGCACTGACAGAATATACAATATGTACACAATTGAGAAGCAGAACGCTATCATGCTAGCAATGATATTGCCATGGTCCCGACATGTTCCGGAAACTATTCACTCCTTCTTCAGGGGAAATGAAGCGTGTGTGCTGTATGGTCTATAAACATATAACATGTCAAACATAAGTTCCATGTAATACAGTGTAAATGCAAATTAAGCAAAGCACAAGTACAGCACTGATCACCGTGACGCATCATACGACAGTAGAAACATATATGGTATAGCCAAGATCACATTATTTTAACAAAGACATATTACAGCAAGAAATGTGATTTTTAAAGAAAAGATGTGATTTTTAAACAGACTAAAAAGGAATATACATATATACTCAATGTATGTTAAACACTTACAGACTTATTGCTGTGTTGCTCGCGTCTCTGGCCAGGCACTCCCAGACCCCCCGATATCCTCGAGATAGGAGTAATATGGGGTATTCAAGATCCTAATAAGTAAGTTAAGTAATTCATGTAAAAATACTGCCTGTGTGGGTGGTAGTTCCGCAAGTGGGCCCCTTCAAGGATCACAATACCTGTACTTACAGTGCAGTATTCAGTGGTGTGAATGGAGACCCAGCATGAGGTCAATCGTCCAGAGATGTATGGTTGGCGTGAATGCCTGGGGTAGAAGTATATAGAGACAGACTGGCCCCTCCCTTGTTGTGCACAAGCCAATCATGTATGGCTCCTACAGTGTGAGTCAATGGCAGCTGCCAGAAACTCCATATTGCTCCCTCTTTATGATCCCCCGGCGGAGAGGCGTCCGTCACCACCGCGCACAGTGGCGCCATGATGTCAGACGTCGCCCCACCGCCGCCACACTGCATGGAAGCTGCCATGTCCGGGACTGGAACACAAGGGGGAGAGCACGAACCGCCGTGTTGATGCACTGCAGCTGGCCATCCCCTCCAGGCACTCATGGACAGCCTTCAGGAGTGGGCCCTATGACAATGAATACCAGAGGGCCCACGCGTGCTGGGGGGCCCTACATCCAGAAGCAGCGCCACCCAGTGGTCCTTCAAAGGCATATCTACAAATGAGTGTGAAATTACCTGGGGAAGGGGGGGGGAAACGATCAAGCCTGAATAGAGTATGGTATAAAGAACAACCAAAGTTTTTTTTGTAAAAAAAAAAGCATCTGGGAAGTGAAGGCTAGAGAGACATGAGCAAGGCTAGCATGAACAATATCCTGGATAAAGGACCAAAAGGGCAATGCAATAGTACCAAAGCAAAGATAGCAAACAGACCCACGAGTTGAATGACAGTAGTAACCACCTGTCTACAAAAAAAGGCATATTTAAAGGAGAAGAAAACATAATAGTAAGATGGTATGAGAGCCTATATATGAAAGTATCCATTGGGTAGATCGATAGGGAAGCCAAAACAGTGATGAGCTGTATTATAGGGTGGAGGGGATCTTGATCTCAATTATACATCCCTCTCAAAACCCCCGGATGAGAAGCCCTGTAAAAAGGGCTTGAAGTTCAAGACTTGGTTTAAGCCAGGTGGTAAAGTAGCATCCAGGTTGGTGATCCACCTGAATTCATGTTGGAGAAGCTTTTTATTTAAGTCTCCTCCACGAGAATCTGGATGTATATGGTCTAGCACTAGTATTGATATTTTTGGGACACGTCCTGAATGAACTTGTAGGATGTGTCTTCCCCATGGTGAATCTGGGTTTCTTTTTCTCATTGCCAGTATGTGTCTATATAGACGTTGCCATAACTTTTGTATGGTTTTCCCCACATAGAAACAACCACACTGGCAGTGTATAAATTAGATCACTTCTGAGGTTTGACAATTGGCATAGTGTTTATGTATACATCTGTAGCCATTTAGGAGAAGGGGACCTTTTTGAGTGTCCATGTAGTGACAATATGAGCATGCACCACACCGAAAGGTACCCAGCATTCTGCATGGGTCGCCTCGTGAGGTGCCGTGATATTCACTCCGTACTATTCGGTCCCCCAGCGACTGTAGTAGTAGAATAAGTAATTATTATTCTACTTCCTGGTTCAGTATTTTCTTTCCTTCTACTTTTGTCAGTAAACAGGAGGTCCTGTCTCCTAGTATGGACTACTTTTTGTATGCCTTTTTGAGGCATTTCTGGAAGGATTTACCCCTTTAAAGACCAGAGCATTTTTTACAATTTGGCACTGTGCTGCTTTAACTGGTAATTGTGCGGTCATGCAATTCTGTACCCAAACAAAATTTGCATCCTTTTTTTCCCACAAATAGAGCTTTCTTTTGGGGATATTTAATCACCTCTGCATTTTTTATTTTTTTTGCGATATAAATGAAAAATGACTGAACATTTTTCCAAAATGCATTCAGCCACATGTCACGGGTAGAAAAAATGTCAATAAGCATATATTTATTGGCTTGCGCAAAAGTTATAGTGTCTATAAACTTGGATATATTTTCTAGAATTTACGCAGCTTTTATTTTATGACTGCCTATCTTAATTCCTGAGGTGCTATGATGGAAGGGCAGTACAATTTACCCCATTTTGGAAAGTAGACACCCCAAAAAATTTTCGGAGAGGCATGTTGAGCCCATTGAATATTTAAATTTTTTGTGATTGAAAAATGACAAATAAATAAATTACACAAAGTTGTCACTCAAATTATATATTGCTCAAAAATACCATGGGTATATGTGGAATTACACCCCAAAATACATTCTGCTGCTACTCCTGAGTAGGGAGATACCACATGTGTGAGACTTTTTGGCAGTCTAGCCGTGTACAGGACCCCAAAAACCAACCACCGCCTTCAGGATTTCTAAGGGCGAAAATTGCTGATTTCACTACTCACTACCTATCACAGTTTCGGAGGCCATGAAATGCCAAGATAGCAAAAAACCCTCCCCCACCAAATGACCCATTTTTGAAAGTAGACACCCCAAGCTATTTTCTGAGAGGCATGTTGAGTCCATGGAATTATTTATATTTTACCATAAGTTTCGGGGAAATGACAATTTTTTGTTTTTCACAACGTTGTCACTGAATGATATATTGCTTAAACATGCCATGGGTATATGTGAAGTTGCACCCCAAAATACATTCTGCCACTTCTCCTGAATAGGTGGATACCACATGTGTGAGACTTTTTGGCAGTCTGGCCACATACAGGACCCCGAAAACCAATCACCGCCTTCAGGATTTCGAAGGACGAAAATTGCTGATTTCACTCCTCACTACCTATCACAGTTTCGGAGGCCACGAAATGCCAAGATACCCCCCCCCCCCAAATGACCCCATTTTGGAAATTAGACACTCCAAGCTATTTGCAGAGAGGCGCATTGAGTATTTTGCAGATCTCGCTTTTTGTCATAAAGTTTTGAAATTTGAAAAAGAAAAAAAAATGTTTTTCTTTTCTTTCTTCGTTTTCCAAAACAAATGAGAGCTGCAAAATACTCACCATGCCTCTTAGCAAATACCTTGGGGTGTCTACTTTCCAAAATGGGGTAATTTGAGGGGCTTTTGTGCTATTTTGACATTTCAGGACCTCCAAAACCGTGATAGGTAGTGAGGAAGTGAAATCACCATTTTACGTCCTTAGAAATACTGAAGGCGGTGATTGGTTTTTGGGGTCCTGTACATGGCTAGGCTCCCATGGCATGTTCATCATTTAGTGACAACTTTGTGTAAAAAAAAAAAAATGTAATTTCCCCGAAACTTAGGGCAAAATATAAATAATTCCATGGACTCAACATGCCACTCAGCAAATAGCTTGGGGTGTCTACTTTTGAAAATGGGGTCATTTTGGGGAGGGGTTTGCTATCTAGGCGTTTCAGGGCCTCTGAAACTGTAATAGGAAGTGAGTAGTGAAATCAGCAATTTTTGCCCTTAGAAATCCTGAAGGCGGTGATTGGTTTTTGGGGTCCTGTACGTGTCTAGACTGCCAAAAAGTCCCACACATGTGGTATCCCCCTACTCAGGAGAAGCAGCAGAATGTATTTTGAGGTGTAATTCCACATATACCCATGGCATGCATGACCAATATATAATTTCAGTGACAACTTTGTGTAATTTATTTATTTTTTGTAATTTTTCAATCACTTGTGGCAAAAAAATAAAATATTCCATGGACTCAACATGCCTCTCAGCAAATAGCTTTGGGTGTCTACTTTCCAAAATGGGGTCATTTGGGGGGGGGGTTTAACTGTTCTGGCCTTTTATGCCCAACATCACTCAATCTTCTAACCTCGTGAACTACCAAGTCTTTTCTGACACTTTTTGTTTACATGAGAGAATACTTTTTTTTGCTAGAAAATTACTTTAAACCCCCAAATATTATATCTTTTTTAAAGCAGAGGCCCTGCAGATTACAATGGTGGGTGTGGCAATTTTTTCTTGACAAAGAATTTGCGCAGAGATTTTTCAAACTCAATTTTGGGGGGAAAAAAACTTTTTTTGAATTTTAATGCACAAAAACACACTATATTGCCAAAATTTTTGATGAAATATAAAAGATGATCTCATGCTGAGTACATAGACACCAATCATGACATGCTTTAAAAATTACGCACACTCACGCAGCGGCGACAAACTATATACATTTTTAAAAGCCTTTAAAAGCATTTACAGGTTACCAATTTAGATTTACAGAGAAGGTCTACTCCTAGAATTACTGCCCTCAATCTAACGTTCACTGTGGTACCTCACATGCATGGTGCAATTGCTGTTTACATACAACACGAAAGCAACGTTTGCGTTCACCTTTGCGCACGTGCACGGGGGGACAGGGGTGCATTTTTTTTTAATTATTCATTTTGCTTTTTATTTTATTTTTACACTGTCCCTTTAATTTTTTTTATCATTTTTATTGTTATCAAAGGGAATTTAAATATCCCCATGATAAAAAATAGGTAGTGTCAGATATTTTTTTTTTTAAATTTGGGGTCTATTAGACTCTAGATCTCTCCTCAGCCCTTAAAGTATCTGATCACACCAAGATCGGTGTGATAAGATGCTTTCCCAATTTCCCAATGGTGCTGTTTATTTTCGGCAAAACCGAAGTCATGAAATGCTTGTAGCTTCTGGTTTCTTAGGCCATAGAGATAATTGGAGCCATTCTAGTCTTCGATCAGCTTTATGGTCAGCTGGCGGAACCACTGGCTGCATTCTCGCGTTCCCCAGTGGGACAGGAGAGCCTGAGAAAACCATTCAAAGACCAGTAACATACTAGTACATTGCTGGTCCTTGTTGGGCATATGTTGTAATGTTTTATTTTTTTTAAGCAGCCTGTGGATTAAATGAAAACAAAGAATCAATCAATCGGTGGGTATGCCAAACATTAGAAAACCACCCTGCATCCACCCACTTCTAATGATGGGCATAGCACCGTTCTAAAAATATATGCCAGAGCATAGGGGCAACCGTCCCTATGTCCACCCCCTGCCCCTATGCTCCAGCATTAATGCTTTTTTTAACTGTGGTCACATTGGATTCACTGATTTACATATTGTGGGAGCAAACGCTGTTGCTGTCAAGATAAATAAATCAGTGCTGCAGTTGAATGGCGTATCTGAAAAGCAAAAAACAATTAATAAGACGCAGTAAACAGTAACATAAAAAAAATACATACCTGCAAACACAGTAACAATAAAACATTACAGGTAATCAGTAACGTATAAAAAAATGACATACCTGCAAAGAAAACATGATAAAAAACAGTGACAAAACATTACAGGTAAGCATAAAATACAGTAACAATAGAGAGAAAAAAAATAGAGAGAGAATAGAGAGAAAACAATAGAGAGAGAAGAACAAGAAACTGACAACTGTTTTTGGCTTTTTTATTTTATATCTTTGGAGACCCTATGAAAGTGTGCCCTATACCTGTGTAGTGCTTTACCCTATGCTAATACTCAACTAGTGTCTAGTAGCACTGGAAACAGTCCCTGATGCAAAGACCAGGCTGGTCAGGACAGGAGGGACAATAAAAACAGGTGCCACGCCTGTATCTGCGTCGTCTGACCACACTACATCTTTTTTGGGGGGCTCAGTTGGTAGGGGCACCAAAAATGGTATGCGGAAAATGCCCATGCAGCCGACTCACTGCATTTGGATTGGGAAGATGGGGTGCAGCACCCTCTGAAAACAGAAGGGTTGTGACGATCTCTTCCTGGAATTTAAGGAAGGACGCTTTGTATAGCACATAGACGTTCAACAAAGCCAATTAGAGTAAGTATACAGACACTTTTTTGTACCAGCATCTGTCCTTACGGGCATTTAAGTATGGTGCCAATAACTGGTCGTTGAGGTCCACCCCTCCCATATTAAGGTTATATTCGTGGACACAGAGGGGCTTCTCCACAACACCAGTCGCTGTTTGAATTTGGACTGCCATGTCTGCGTGAATGGAGGACAGAATGAAAAACAGAAAATTGTATACTCACCTTTCCGTAATTTTCCTTTCCTGGTGCACCCCCACAACATGATAGGACTGGTTAACTATAAATCAAAGACAGACCGGACTCACAGCTTTCTTTGTAACTCTCACCAATTTGGGGCGGGAATCTGTATGCTGCCATGAAGATGAACCAGGAAAGGAAAATTATGGAAAGGTGAGTATACAATTTTCCGTTTTCCTGGTGCATCATGGCAGCATACACATGGGAAATAACTCACCATTTGGGAGGGTGCAAGAAAAATTTTGTAATGATCAGAAGCGTAATTATGCACCATGAATTTTGCAAATTTTACTGTTGTGAGTCGGGTTCACTTAAAGTGTAATAAAGGTGTTTCCTGGGAGGACCATATTGCTGACTTGCAAATAGCCTCAGGAGACACTCAGCACTGAGCTGTGCACTGAGCTGTCCACAGAGCTGGCACTGCCCTACTTGAATATGCTCTTAAGTCGTCCAAAACAGGAAGGCCTTGTGGAGAGTAGGCTCTTTTAATTGTCTTAATCTAGGATATGACTGTACATGTTGATGCTGATTGACCCTGCCTTAAGCCACGCTGGAACCAAGTACAGATTTCAGCTTTCCTGAATGAAAAGGTAGCTGCCAAGCAGGTCACCAGGGTTAGATCAACATCCAGGGGATGTGGTTCTCTCACTCAACCAAGAAAGATGGTAAACTAACTTCCTGGTTAAAGTTGAAGGAGAAAGACACCACATGGATAAAGGCAGTCTGGAGTTTTAGGACTATTCTGTCCGTGTAGAACGTTTAGGTGAGGCTCCTTGAGTACAAAGCCTGCAGCTCTGACACCCTTTTTCACAGAGGTTGTAGCAACCAGGAATACGATCTTCAGATTGCAGAGTGTAGCCAATTCTGTAGGATAGAAGTGAGGCCTTGATAGAGATGAGGAACATGAGCAAATGCCACATAGGGAACAATGGTTTCCTGGCAGGTATATAAATTCATGCAAGCCTATTGAGAATTGCATCACTAAAGGGTTAAGGACTCCCTGTAAGTGCAGACAAGGCTGAAGTTTGAACTTTAAACATATTTGAACCTAGGCCCTTGTTTCGCCCCAGTTGTAAGAACTGTAGAACCTTGGCTTGTTTAGTTGATAAAGGACTCCAGGCTTTTACTGTGTGAGATCTGCATAATTTTCCCATATTCTTTGGTAAGTCTTATTCACAAAGACCTCTCTGGCTTAACACAAGGTAGCCACTGCCTGCACTGAGCACCCTTGACTTGGTAGCCTGCACCTCTCAACTTCCATGCCATCAAAAAGTAGTCTCTTGGGGCTGGATGACAAAACTGACCGTGAGAGAGCAAATCTGTCATCGCTGGAAGAAGCAGTGGTGACTCAATGCTTAAGTGTAGGAGAGACACTAGAGCCTCCTAAGCCAAAATGTCATATTTGCAATTATTGATACAGGAAGTTCCACTGACAGCCTAAGAATTCTACCCTTCCACTGCTTTCTAGGCACAGTACAAATCTTGCTCCTCTTCTAAAAGGAGTGAATGACAGAAGGGCTTTGAACACTACTCTCAGTTCAAGAGCATTCAATACTATGCCTCATAAGCTGAACATCCCATGACCTCGAGCAGCCTGCTCTTTGAAATGCATCCCCCAACCTTTCTAGCTGGGGTCTGATGTGATAATGTTCCATTCAAAAACAATTGGTCAGTTACAAAGAACCAAGGATACTCCGTCACTGTTCTGCTGGAGAGACTTCACTCCAAAAGCACCTTTGACTTTCTTTATCAGAGGACGGATATTCCCTTGTGGAAGTTCTACTGAATTTTCCCTGTCACTATTGCAGACAGTGAGACCTTTGTGAATGCCCTGGGGGAGATGTACAGAAGGGGAGGCACTGAAACTGGTAGAGGAATTGAGGATGTATTATGAAAATTAGGTGTCTGATAAACCTACAGAGCATCCAGTCTCCCAGATTTCTCAATAATATAATGGAGGTTTTCTATCTTGCATGGCCCCAACTTCCTGTGCGTGTTGAGGATTTTTTTTTTTTTTTTTTTTTTTACCACTGGGCACGGATTACCTAATTTTTTTTTCCAGAACAGAGGTGAGCCGAATCCTTATCTCCTCTAGGCAAGTGGAACCTTTAAGATTGCACATTTATTTAATCCGGCTACAAAACTTGACCAGCATTTTTAACATTTTCTATTAATTCTGGTAGCCTGGCTGACTGGAAGAGATTGAAAGGTGGACATTCCACCTATCAATGTTATATGATCGTTATGCTCGTTGAATTACACCCCTGCATGAGTGAATGTTTGTCATGATGTTATACTTTTTCAATAAAAATGATTGTACCAGAAAGGTCGACATCCCTTAAACTTCCACCAATTTCACGTCAATATAGCTGATATGGCCCACTGATCCTGAATATTTTCAATCCAGGTGTGTGTGCAAAGCTTCACACAGGCACCCACTTGTATGAGTGCACCCTTAAAAAGACTTTCACTGTTCACCCAGGACAGGTGCCTTAGATTTTTAAGGCTTTAATAATGAAGTTTGGGTACTTCTCCAGTTCCTTCACCAATCTTTTTCCCGGTCTGTAGGATTTTGCCTCCTTGTATCTATTTGGGAGTTGCCGCCTGTATGCGGGACCTTTCAGAATTTTCTGTTTTTTGTCAGATGATATTCGCCCTGACCTAACAGTGGTCACCCTTGAGGTGGCTGTATCCTGTCTATTCCCAAATAGGTTGGATCCATTGTCTGGTATCTTGCACCAGACTATCTGGAGGTATTCTGTACACAGAATGTGTACGGAACACCCCCCTGCAACATCATTTCCTGTTTGTGTGACTGACTCACTGACATTCCCAGAAGTCTGCACCAATATACAAGCCAGATTTTTGGCATCCACTGCAACAAAAAAGTAATTTTGGTAAGATACTCCCAATAGAAAAATCATGTCTAAAAGGATGCAGACCCTGCCACTTTCCTCAGAGTCCGGCAGGTGCAGCAGCTGGTTGATAATTACGAAACCACTCCCATTAGACCCACTCAGCACAGGGGCTGGTTATTGCTTGTCTTCTGCCACCTGCAGATGCTACAGTATGAAGGAGCACTTCAGATATAGATGTAATTTTCAGACTAGAGCCTTCTTGAACATAACAGCAAGTTGACATGTCTTGACAGCTACATTAATGATGCATCCCTCATTGAAGGAGACTGCAGCAGGTTCACGGTTAGCTTTTTTAGAGTATACAGTTTTGACAACATGTTTGGCCTTTTTCTCTGACCCTTCCATTCTTCCTGGATTAACTCCTCCAGTTGTTCAGTGAAGGGCATGAATACTTTCTAACCTTGTGGAGAGTTTCCTCCACTTCACCCCAGGTAATTGCCTTACAAAAGGGCTCTATTGGGCAATCTTCAAAGCTTGTGGCCCCTTTAACACTTTCTTCCTCTGACAAGCTTTCCAATTTGGACACCACCTACTGGCACTGGTTGGAAGTGCTAGGCAATTCAGCCACTGACTGGGGAGTACAGGCTTCATGTATCAACTCCTTGGCCGATTCACTTTCCAGACATCCCCTTATTTGTCAGTTGTCACTTCCTCCAAGCGGACTTGACATACTAGCTTGTCAAACAATGACTCTCCACCACAAATGCAACCACCATTAGGGCTGGTAACCTGTGATGTTGGTAAACAGGGAGCAATAATGAGAGGTGAGATGATGACCTTGATCAATGTTGCCTGGATGTCTGTGCCTAAATGGTGACTGTTCTGGCTTTTAGAAGGCTACCTTCATCTTGAGGTCCTTGCAGGGCTGTTTCCTGCTTGTTCCAGGCAGATTTGACATACTAGCTTGGCAGGCAATGACTTTCTACCACAAGTGCAGCACCTATTGGGTCTGGTAACATGTGATGTTTGTAAATGGGGAGAAATGACAATGAGGGGGTAAGACGGTGACCTTAATCAACATTGCCTGGATGTCTGTTCCTTTAGAAGGCTCCCTTCATCTTGTGGTTCTTACAGGACTATAGATATTAGCTCACATTTTCTCAAGCTTCACTACTTTCCTAATCCCTTTACCTTAAAAGCAATGGGTGGTCTGACTGGACAGTGTTCCTCATAGAAACAGAACAAGCAGCAGACTTAAATTAAAAAACAGCATAACACAGTGATCCCAGAGCAAGCAATGAGAAGGGGATAAGAAAAGCCCAGGTGAATGCTATGAAGAGTACAATGATTCCAGAGCAACACTGAGAAAGAGATAGGAAAAGTCCAGGTGAATACCATACAAAAGGAAAACATACCTGCAAACAATGAACACATAAGCATGCAGCATGCATGAGTAGAGAGCTCCACCATGTGTTGCCCAAAAATGCCATAAAACCATTTAAAACTGTCACATTTTGCCATTAGTAATTAGAGTGGAACGAACCCGAACTGTAAAGTTCAGGTTCGTACCGAACTTTGCAGTGTTCGGGACCCGAACCCAAACTTTTTTTTCCCCGCTTTTTGAATAGCTGCAGGGCAGCCAATCAACAAGTGTTTCACTGGTTTGCCCTTAGAAGCCATCACAGCCATGCCTACTAATGGCATGGCTGTGATTGGCCAGTGCATCATGTGACCCAGCCTCTGTATGAGCTGGAGTCACGTAGTGCTGCATGTCATATGCTCTCAGGCTTACGTTAAAGCTTGTTTAAAGCTTTCTTTGAGAGGCCTGCACCACCAGAATGGGGCTCCAACCATATAGCTCATTTAGAGAATATACAGGAAGGACATCCACCCATGAGAGGCTGAAATATGCCCCCCAGACCACCAGAATGGGGCTCCAACCATATAGCTCATTTAGAGACTGTACAGGAAGGACTTCCACCCAAGAGAGGCTGAACTTGCCTGGGGCAACAAACGGTAAGGGATACCTCGCTACTCCAGTCCTGATCAGGTGAGGAAAAAAAGGAGAATGCTGTGAGCCGGGTCTGTCTTTGATTTATAGTTAACCAGTCCTATCATGTTGTGGGGGCAGAGCCACAAACCCATGTGTATGCTGCCATGATGCACCAGAAAACATTCTTTGTATCCCTCCACTTCACAGTGAGCAAATTACTACTTCTCAAGCAGGCTCTCTCTCCCTGTCTAATTTGGGATTCTACCAGCCGTTGGAGGAAGCCTTGGAGATTAGATCGGACGGTACCACAGGTGCCAATTCCAGAATTAAAAAGGTGACTAAAAAGTGTCATGCTTGTGTAGTAATTGTCCATGTACATGTGGTACCCCTTTCCGGATAAGGATGACACCAAGTTCCATACAATCTTGCCAGCGCTCCCTATGTAGTCCGAATTTTTGGTTGAAGTAGTTTATGAGGGGCCGAATTTTGTGGAGCCCATTGTATTCAGTTTCACCCCATGGATGATAGAGTTCATTGTCGTTGAAGTGCAAAAACTGTAGGATCTGCTCGTATCGTGTCCTGGCCATGGAAGCAGAGAACACGGGCATATGGTAAATTGGGTCAGTGGACCAATATGACCGCAACTCCGATTTTTTTAGCTATGCCCATGAGGAGGGAAAGGCCCAGAAAGTTCTTAAATTCTGGAACCGTAATAGGTTTCCAGTCTCTGGCAGTTGACAAATGGGGATTAGCGGCAATGTATTGACCAGCATACAAATTGCTTTGGTCCACAATAGATCTATAGAGATCTTCCATGAAAAACAGCAAATAAAAATCAAGTGATGGAAGATCAACTGTTTCCACCTGAATTCCGGGTTGGCCAGTGAACGGGGGAAGTATGGGCACTGCATCAGTGGTGGGCTGCCAATTAGGGCTTGCAACTGCATCAGAAGGGCACTATGGGCTCTACGGGTCTGTCTTTGTGGCTGCGGGACATTACTTGTGCTAGCCACACCAGCTTGAACTGCAATTATGGGACTGGTCAAGTGTTACTGCAGTGCTGGTTGTACCACCAGGATGTACTAGGCCGCTGGTGCTTGCCAGTTCACCAGAAGGATGAGCGGCACTAGTACTGGTTCTCTGCTCCATACGAGAGCCCTGCGGTTCTTGCACCCCAACAACAGCAGAACGGGGTCGGGTATGCCTGACCTTAGCAGGGTCCACAACTTCATCGCCAGAGCTATCTGACAGGATGCTGCTGCTGTCTACCGGTTCGTATACTGAGCCTGAATCTGACAGTGAGGCTTCCCCATCGCTCTCGTCTGTCATGCTCAGCAACAGGCCTCTTCACTAGTGTACCTCAGATTTGACATTTTGGGCTCTAAATTTATAGGTACATTAGTGTGACTCACAGGCAAAAAGCACACCTGGTTGTCAGAGCCTGTTTCAATTGCTACCAAAATCACTGTTAATGTTCACAGGGATCAGGCCTGACTCTGCAAACACTGCAGTTACATGTGCTGTGTTTTGTAAGTGTCAGTGATCTATTTTATACTGCACTTGGGTTGGCTGGGTTGGGCGGAGGGGCTAAACGCAGATACTAGCAGGTATCTGGGCTGATCCCGCTAACGCTGCATTTTTTAGAACACTAATCTACTGGGGATACTAATATAGATCTGATCAGATCACAGATATCGATCTGTTTAGATACTATACTACTAACTGACCTATCTAGCGTGTGTGTGCGTGTCAGAGTACCTGGCGCTAATCTGACCCTGCCGGGGATTGACACTGACCCTAACTTAGACTAAAACCTAACTGAGGTCATGGCCGGGTGATCAGGGGGTTAAAACCTATATAATATATACGTATATATATATATATATATATATATATATATATATAATATACAGCGGGTAACCTGATGGGAAAAAATAGCATCACCCGTTACACTAATACAGTGATCACAGGTGACAGGGGGCAATGCAGGGGTTAAAACCTTTATTGGGGGGTTAAGGGGGGCACTTATCCCTATTTGGGCCTACTGCTACCTACCCTAACACTGATTACTGTCCCAAACAGTACACTGATCAGTGAAAGATCTGATCACTGCACTCAGTGACACAGTGACAGGAGTGAAGGGGTTAACTGGGGGGCGATCAGGGGGTAGAAAGTGTGCCTATGTGTACTGTATCAGTGTAGTGTTGGTGCACTCATGTTTAGATGTCCTCTCCCCTCCTGGAATGGAAAAGGGCTCCACAAGGGGAGGTGACATCACTTCCTCTGCCTGTGTTTACATTTTACAGGCAGAGGAGGCATTTTCAATCACCAGGACTGATCAGCAGGTCCAGACCAAATATCATTGGTCTGTGCCTGTAAATTGATTGGTCCTGTAAAAGAACCCGACCGCCGTGGGCCGTGAGTTCCACTTATAAATGTTGATTTGTGCAATGCTGCCACTTTGCAGCAGTAAATGTATGCTACGCGGTTGGGAAGGGATTAAGGACATATTAGACTATGGCATTCATCAGTGCATTCTGAATTGCATTTTTTTTCTTTCAATAGTTTTTATTGTAATTTCGGAATGAAGTAACATCAATGTGGAATATTGATTGTACAGTACAAAAGAGTTACATTTTCAACAAGGAAGGAGAACACAATAACCATTATAATGTGGACTTTGGAGGAAATACAAAATATGATTCATGGTTAATACTGTATCCTAATAAAAGTAATTAAGTTCTGTATATCTTGTAGTAGAAACAGCGAAGAAATTTTCAGTCAAATAGATTCAGGAGTCAGGGCTCGTTGGAGTAGGCGAACATTTTGTGTACAGAATGTTTAAGCTCCTTGGATAGGGAGTCTTCCCGGGCCGCCCCAGGTGAGGTACGCAAAATGCCGTCTTCCCTTCTCGGGTGCCCCCCGTCCACCCCTATGGGATCAAACCTGTGGAGGAGGGCTATCCCAACAAGAGGAGCTGCACTATTGTTAAACTTGAGCACGGGGCTTTTCGGAACGCTCCCCAAGATGCCCGGGGGGGAGTCCCCGCGCCCCTAATTCGGGGATCTCAGAGGCCCCCCCTTTTTTAGAGTTCCTTGTTGAGGAACAAAGACCATAGAGAGGTCGGTTAATATTCCATCAAATCTTTATTCATAGAAAGGTCAATGGTAATAGGGAGGTGAATGGAGAAAGGTGGAAGGAGAGGGGTGAAAGCGATAGAGAGAGAGAAAGGGTAGTAAGGGTGTTTGTGGTGAATCCTCGGATATCAAGAGGGACCCGGGATGTGGCCTGGGTATAGCGGTACCTTTATATAATTGGCCCAAGGTTCCCAAATTGTTTCA
>BLSH010118680.1:71660-106360 GCA_018402905.1 Glandirana rugosa
AACAGAGAAAAAACTTATAACCATGGTGTAAACGAAAAACGGTTAGTCAACCATGGTAAGATCAGTCATTCGAAAGGAATTTTTTTATTCTTATTACCAGACCGTTGTTGTACCGATTCAATAAACTACTGAGAGCCTACAATCGGTAGACCAGGACCACTAAACAAATGTAATTCAAAAAGAACAGAAAAAATTTGTGTAAGTTATATAACAACAATTATAGTGACGGAACAAATAATATAGGGAGAAAAAGTAAACGTAATTGATTTCTCTTCTTAAATAAATTTGGTCAAGGGACAATGAACATTGTTTCTTGTTCTTTCCACGCGGCTGCAATGCGCACCTGCACACTACCATTGTGAGTAGTTTTAATCTTGTTTAATAAATTTGTTTTATACACTACTGCACTTAGAGGCGCACCTTTCTTGTTCTTTGTTACAAGTAACAGGGAACTGGTTTAAATAAATTCTTCTCTTTAGTTAATGCAAATGAAAAAGAGGGATATAATAAACAAGGCAGTGATATTAACAACAATATATTGAATGTGTTTAAAAAAGACAAGAAAAACTTAATGTAAACAAATCACCAGGACCAGATGGCTAACATCCGAGAGTCATCAAATAACTTAGCCATGTTGTTGCCAGACCATTATTCTTATTTTTTTAAGGAAAGCTTACTGACTAGAATGGTACCAACTGATTGGCAAAAAGCAAATGTGGTACCAATATTCAAAAAAGAGACAAGATATATACAATAGCTGGAAACTACAGACCAGTCAGCCTAACATAAATAGTAGGTAAACTAGTGGAAAAAATTAAAAGGGACCATAGCTAAGAATTTGCTGATGAAAATAGTAATATTAGTAGTAGCCAACATGGATTTATGTGTAAAATTCACCCATATTCTAGGTGAGCTATAATGTGGATACAGGAAGGCCCGTGAAAGTATTGTATCTAGACTTGCTAAGGCATTTGTTCTAGTGCTCCTGAACACTTAATTTATGAATTAAGGTTTTTTGACATTGATGAAATCATATGTAACTGGATAGGAAACTGGAGCAGGAGCATGTCCAGAGAGTAGTGATTAATAGCATATTTTCGGAGCGGCCTAGAATTGCGAGCAGTGTGTCCCAGGGCTCTGTCCTGGGACCGATTCTGTTTAACTTTTTCATAAACGATATAGAGATTGGAATAGATAGTTCAATCTCAGTGTTTGCTGAGGATATAAAACTAAGCAGGGCAATACCATCACAAAAGTAGATAGCAGTGTGGTGGGCAGCTAAATGGCAGACAAGGTTTGATGTAGAAAAATTATTATTATTATTATACAGGATTTATATAGCGCCAACTATTTACGCAGTGCTTTACAACTTGAGGGTAGACAGTACAAATACAATACACTTAAATACAGTAGGAATCAGAGGGCCCTGCTCGTTAGAGCTTACAATCTAAAAGGGAAGGTCAAGAGATGCAAGAGGTAATAACTGTGGGGTATGCGCTAATAGAGAAGATAAATATACAGTTGTTAGGTGGGAGCCAGATAGGCTTCTCTGAAGCGATAGGTTTTCAGGGATTGTCTGAAGGTGGACAAACTAGGAGAAAGTCAGACAGATTGGGGTAGAGCATTCCAGAGGATGGGAGAGGCTCTGGAGAAGTCCTGGAGGCGAGCATGGGATGAGGTGACAAGGGAGCTAGAGAGCAGGAGGTCTTGGGAGGAGCGAAGAGATCGATTTGGTTGGTATTTTGAGACCAGGTTAGTGATGTAGTTGGGGGCCAGGTTGTGAATTGATTTATAAGTTATTGTTAGGATCTTGAATTTAATACGTTGGTTGAGTGGCAGCCAATGTAGAGATTGACAAAGGGGTGTAGCAGATGCCGAGTGGTTTTTAAGGTGGATGAGCCTGGCGGCAGCGTTCATAATGGACTGAAGTGGGGGGAGACTATTTAGAGGTAAGCCAGTGAGGAGGGAGTTGCAGTAGTCAAGGTGAGAAATGACCAGGGAGTGGATTAGTAGCTTTGTGGCGTCATCGGTTAGGAAGGGGCGTATCTTGGAGATGTTGCGGAGGTTGAGGCGGCAAATTTTGGATAGCGATTGGATGTGGGGCTGAAAGGTTAATTGGGAGTCTAGGATTACACCTAGGACCTTGGCGTGGGGGGACGGGTTGATAGTTGAGCCATTGATTTTGACAGAGAAATCTGGGGAAGTGGCACGTGGGGGAGGAAATATCATAAGCTCGGTTTTGGATAGGTTGAGTTTGAGGAAGTGATGTGACATCCAGGCTGATATGTCTATCAGTAAGTTTGTGATGCGTGAGGAGACAGATGGAGAGATTTGGGGGGTAGAGAGATAGATTTGTGTGTCATCAGTATAGAGATGATACTGAAAGCCATGGGATGCAATCAACTGACCCAGGGAGGAGGTGTAGATTGAGAAAAGGAGAGGTCCAAGAACAGAACCTTGGGGGACACTGACAGAGAAAGGAAGAGGAGAGGAGGAAGTAGAGTTGTAAGTGACACTGAAGGAGCAGTGGGATAGGTAGGATGAGAACCAGCTTAGAGTACAGTCACGGAGACCAAAGGCATGGAGTTTTTTGAGGAGGAGGGGGTGGTCCACTGTGTCAAAGGCAGCAGAAAGGTCCAGTAGTAGTAGTACAGAATAGTGTCCGTTGGTTTTAGAAGTTATTAGGTCCTTAGTGAGTTTAAGGAGAGCAGTTTCTGTAGAGTGCTGAGGGCGAAATCCAGACTGAAGGGGATCAAGAAGTTTGTTGATGGTCAGATGGTCACTCAGTCAGTTGTAGACCAGTCTTTCGAGGGGTTTGGAGGCAAAGGGGAGTAAGGAGATGGGGCGTAGGTTGTTAATATTGTTGGGGTCCAGTGAGGGCTTTTTAAGGATAGGTGTGACTAGGGCATGTTTTTGAGAGTTTGGGAAAATGCCAGAGGAGAGGGAAAGGTTGAAAATGTGAGTTAGAGAATGTAGAATTGAGTCGGAGGGTGAGTGTAGCATTTGCGAGGGAGCAGGATCCAAGGGGCAGGTGGTTAGATGGGTGTTCAATAAAAGTTTAGCAACTTCGCTAATACTGGCAGGGTTGAATGTGGAAAGTAGTGATTGTATTTGTGGACATGGGGTGTTGAGTGGGGGTGGTTTAATGTAAAAAAAATGTAAAATGTAAAGTAATGCACATGGGAGTTAAACATTTCATTGCATGTTACTTTCTAGGGGTAAAAACCTCTGAGGGAATCAAGGATGAAAAAAGAACTATGTATTCTAGCAGATCACAGACTCAGAAATAGCATGCAATGCCAAGCTGCAGCAAGCAAGGCCAGAAGACAATTAGCATGTATTATAAAGGGTATTTATTCAAGAGATAAAACTATAATATTGCCACTTTACAAAACTATAGTTTGGCCACATCTTGAATATGCCGTTCAGTCTGGTCACCAATCATCAGAAAGGAAGTGCTTGAACTGGAGTGAGTCCAGAGAAGAGCAACAAAGCTAATAAAGGGTCTGGAGGACCTCAGTAATGAGGAAGGACTAAAAACATTTAACTTATTCTCACTAGAGAAGAAACGCATAGGAGGGGATATGACCGCAATATACAAATCTTTGAATGTTGATTCTAGCACTGAGAGGAAAGAAGACACACAGCCACACAATAAACTTAGACAAGAAGTGGTTCAATCTTTAACTGTGTAGCAGTTTTTTTATTGTTAGGTAAGGATTTGGAAATCCCTTCCACAGTTGGTGGTATCAGCAGGGAGTGTAGGTAAATGTAAGAAACTTTTCTTAGTGAACACAATGTACAGGGATATTGAAAATTTTAACAACATAAACACACACATACACACACACGCGTGAATGCATTGAAGGGGATGGACAGGTATCTGTATTCAAACTTATGAACTATATAATGTAACTATTTAACTATAGAAACTATGTAACTATGGTTGTATAAATTGTTGATAAAGCCAAGTTTGATAAGGTACACTACAGAGCAGACTCATCAAGATAAAAATGTTGTAAGATGAGTTATGAGGTAAATATCTTTACACCAAGCTTCCCAGATTTTATGGGTTTTCAGAGGACCGTTTATTTACCTATAAATGACATTCTCATAGGGAATTATCTGGTTTATGACAAGCTTCCATTGGGATACGATAGGGGGAGATGGATTCATTCATCTAATGCCTATGATTTTATAGGCTATAAATAGTATTTCTTATAAAATATTCTAGTATTACTTGGCAAGCTCTCCTCATCCACTAAATCAAACAGACACATATTGGGAGTACATGAAACTAAGAGATTTAACAAGGTAACAAGAAAAGTAGTCACTTTCCATTCCAAAATTTACAGATGATTTAACAACCAAAAATAAGATGTATGAAATCAGTTTGATGTTGGGTACAATGCATACAATTAGAGGTGGCCAGCCCTTCTATTTTATTAAGACAAACAGGAGTCAAATAGGTCTGATGAGTAATATATAATTGAATTCATCAGTTATTAACCGCCAGTGATAAATACAATTGTGTAGAGTACTCATTGTCTGTAAAAGTAGGCATAAGGACTTGTCATTAAATTTAAACATGAGATTTTACCCTATTTAGTGTATAACAATTAGCAGTATAAAATAGAGACTAACCATTTGGGCCCCTGTGATCTCAAGATACCTATCAGGAGTAATTAGAGATAGATAAAGCACAGGTTTCTGTTGTCATTATGATTTAAAAAGAGTAAACACAGTTGATTGATAATAAATGGCTTCAGCCAAACACTAACCATGAGTGAAAGAAATGTTTTTGTGTTCTCATTCATATTCTCTGAAAAATGGCAAAGAAATCTTAAATTCTGCCAGGGTATGCAAACTTATGGGCACAACTATATACTAGAATTTTTTGGTTTTTAAAGTAGTAATAGAGGGGGTCAGCGACTTATAGTGGGACTGTGATAGTGCGATGGACAATCTGACACTAACTTACACTGGGTGGGAACTGACTAACTGACATTGATATCTCCAGTGACACTAATACAGTGATCAGTGATAATACTATACACTGTCACTGTACTAATGACACTGGCTGGGAATAGGTTAACATTTCAGGGTAATCAAGGGGATAAGTGCGTGCCTAACAAGTATTAATGTGTGTTTTATGTGCTGCTTTTTACTAAAAATCTATTTGTTCCTTCTCCCTGCGTGTCTTGTATCTGGAAGAGGTCAGCGCTGTACAAATACATTGCTATGCCTTTAGCAGCTACGGGCGGCTCTAAAAAGATTAATATATCTGGATATCAGCCATTAATATGCCCAGTTTATTATTTACAGGTTGAAGCTGATGTATCAATGTAAAAGAAGGTAACTGTCCACCACCTATAACTGGCCACTACAGCAAGGAGCTATGGAGGGGCATCTACACACAAACAACAAAGAATTCCAATGCTCAACTTACCGACCAGTCTGTCACCAAACAAATTCACCTGTCTAACAGTAGCGTTTAAAAGGCAGGGGGTTGGTTACACACATGTATTTGGATATTAATTAAGTAAATCTGTATGTGCACCAACACTTGCTGTATACCACTATTGCTCCATTTATCCTACTCTGAATGTTGAGTTGAGTGTATGAAGGTGTATACTTAACAGCCTGGATTATATACTGTAAATACAAGGTTTTAGCAGAGAGAAATTGTGGGATTTTTGACCGCATTAGGCAATAAGGGTTAATTTCAGTCTGTAAATATACTAATGAAACTACCTGCTCTCATAGCATCAGCTTTAGCTGTTATGGCTATTGTTAGACCACTGCTGCTGCCTTGCAATAAAAGCTAATAGTTTGCTAGATTGATTCCCATATTCAAAATATGTTTATTTCGTATAAAGCATATTGAGATTGTGCCTGGTTACAAATCCTAGCTAGGTCCCTATCTGCCTGTCACTAAGTATGATAAATACATTACATAGTTAGTCAGGTTGAAAAAATACATTAATCCATCTAGTTCAACCTATTAAAAAAAACACACGTACACTCAAATAGAAAACCTCCATATACACAATTCTATAACCACAGTTGATCCAGAGGAATGAGAAAAACAAAGCATAGTGCAATTCCCTACAATGGAAAAAGCAAATCATTTCCTGATCCCCTAGGAGGCATCAAATATTCCCTGGATCAATTATTCTTGGCATTATTACCTGTAAAAAAAATTGTATCAGGTATTTTTTTTTGTGCATTTAGGAATGCATCCAGCATTTTTTTAAAACAATCTACTGTGCTGGCCAGAACTAGTTCTTGAGGGAGTCTGTTCCACATTTTCACAGCTCTCACTTTGAAGAAGCCTTTTTGAATGTGAAGGTTAAATCCATAGGCGTACATAGACTATTGCATTAGGGTGTGCACCCCAAAGCTCAAAAACATGTGCGTGTGTGTGTGTGTGTATACAATATATACAGTATCTCACAAAAGTGAGTACACCCCTCACATTTGGTAAATATTTTATTATATCTTTTCATATGGCAACACTGAAGAAATTACACTTTGCTACAATGTAAAGTAGTGAGTGTACAGCTTTTATAATAGTGTACATTTGCTGTCCCCTCAGAATAACTCAACACACAGCCATTAATGTCTAAACTGCTGACAACAAAAGTGAGTACACCCCTAAGTGAAAAGGTCCAAATTGGACCCAATTAGCCATTCTCTCTCCCCTGTGTCATGTGACTCGTAAGTGTTAAAAGGTCTCGGGTGTGACTTTGGAGTAGGCGTGTTAAATTAGCTGTTATCGCTCTCACTCTCTCATACTGGTCACTGGAAGTTCAACATGGCACCTCATGGCAAAGAACTCTCTGAGGATCTGAAAAAAAAAATGTTGCTCTACATAAAGATGTAAAAAAATAAAGGAAATGTTCCCTATGCCAGCGCAAAATGCCTATTCAGTAGAGCTGCTGTTGTAAATGGGTCTGCCCAAAAAATGTATAGTGATGTGTGTGTTAACCGCGCTCTTCAACCTGGCCACTAGGTCAGGGTATAAACACTTTGCATAAATAAAGGTGCATGTAGTGCATATGTGGTCATCAAAGGTCAATGTGAATTAACACTTAGTGCAAAGCTCCTGAAAATCATATACAATTCTTACATCAAAATTATAAAGTGCATCAATAAGACTGGTCCCTAGGGGTGAACGTGCATGTCATCTGAACATCCAGTGTAAATCATTGGTAAAGTCCAACTCAATGTGCAAATTAGCAAAAGTTGATCATATAATAAAGTTCAAAGGACGTAAAGTGACTATCAAATGCAAATATAGGGTGACTTCACAATCTTCAGTATATTGCTAGTGCTACGTCCATCCTAGTCTCAGGATGTTCCAAATATTAAAAGTGACTGTGCAATCCTCCACCAGTGTAGCACGATCCCCTCCCTTCGGAGACTTGGCCACAGGGCAGTATTCCAACATGATAACGACCACAAAAACACCTCCAAGACAACCACTGCCTTGCTAAAGAAGCTGAGGGTAAAGGTGATGGACTGGCTAAGCATGTCTCCAGATCTAAACCCTATTGAGCATCTGTGGGGCATCCTCAAATGGAAGGTGGAGGAGAGCGGGGGGGGGGGGCGTGGTGACCAGCGTGGAAGATGGCAACTTAATACTGCAGCTCCACACGGCCACCCAGGACCGAAGACAATGACGACTACCTCCACAGCCGCACACAGTCCAGTCCGGCAGTGGAAAGCTCCGGAGACCCTCCGCATCCAAGTGAGATGACCAGACGCAAGAAAGACCTCCAGCATATCAAGAAGCTGGCGAGCTTCTTCCAAGCGTCCAGTGCTAGGCCACAGCAGCATGGCGGCGGCAGCACACGCAACGCCGCCTTGGGGCTCCAGATGGGACAACGAACGGGAGACCGGGCAGCCAACCTAACAGGCAAGTAGGCAATGCCGACAGTGGAGACTCCTCAGGGAGTTCCTCTCCCTCCACAAGAAGCCCAGCTAAAGCTAAGCCTTGTAGAGAGTCACCGTCAGGGCAGAGCGTGCACATCAACATGGAGCTAGGCCCAAGCCAGCCCTCCTCTATGGATATAGTACCCCCAGCTGCGGCCACTGACCCAATTGCGGCTTTCCCCACACAGGGGCAGCCAATTTCGGATATCACACTTAAGGACATGCTACTATCCCTGAGATCTTCCCTTCAGGCAGACATGCAGAACTGTATGCAACAATTTAAAGTAGACCTGCACAAGGCTGAGAGTAGAATAACACACATAGAAACATCTATGGAGGAATACACAGGTTCTTACAATGCATTGGTGGATGCATACTCAGCACAAAATGAAGAGATAGAGTGGATTAAGGACAAAATGGCGGATTTAGAAGACCGCAGTAGAAGGTATAACCTGAAGATAAGGGGGATCCCGGAATCGGTTCAAGCTGCTCAGCTACACCATTTTTCTCAGTCCCTCTTTTCATTCTTAACTCCGTCACTCTCAGCCACAGAATTCTCCATAGACAGAATTCACAGGCTACCTAAGCCCTCATTCATAGCCTCAGACCTGCCTAGGGACACGCTAATGAGGGTCCACTTCTACCAAACCAAAGAAGCTGTAAAGGCAGCCTTCAGACATTGCAAAAACCTCCCAGAAGAATATAAAGGCCTCCAGCTACTTCCGGACCTATCAAAACATACCTTGCAAAAGCGAAGGAACCTGGCAACAATAACAAAAACCCTGCGAAATCATAATCTTCCCCAAATATGGAATCATCCAGCATGCTTGATCGCTACCCACAATGGATCCACAGTCTACATCTCTACCCTGGAAAGTGGAATACAGATCCTGCAACAATGGGTATTCTCCCCCCTACGTCACAGGATTCTACTAACAGTTCTCCCGCTTACATTCAAGGTGAGTGGCATGTGGTGTCCATTAAGAGATCCGCAAAGAAAAACGCGCCTAGTGGAGGTACCCAGCCACCATAAACCCAGCTATATAAGGTTCTAAGCCCAGGAACATCCCAATGGCCCCTCACACTACCAGGGTGACTACGATCATCACGGATCGTCAAATTGATCCTTTTGTTATGTTAATCTTGTTCTCTGTTCCTATCTACTTTGAACCTTCTCTCCCTCCCTCCCCGTCTATTGACTGTTGGTACAGACACTCAGCAGAAGTTTGGTGCACTCTTAACCACATACTACAAACGAATTGCTCCTTTGATCATGGCCCCCACCACATAAAGGAGATATCAGACGATACCTTACACCTCAGAACCAAAGATGCCTATTAAGTGCTTATCAATAAATGCGAATGGTTTAAATCATCCGGCTAAGAGATTCTCACTCTGGAAGGAAGCCACAGAAAGCAGAGCAGATATTCTTGCTGTCCAGGAAACTCATTTTCCCAAACAGAATCCACCTAGATTGAAGCACAGAGACTACCCGATTGTTTTCTTTGCCAATGCACCGGAGAAAAGAAAAGAAAAGAAAAGGAGTCCTACTGGCAATCAGGAACTCAATATCTTTTCAGGCAAAAGACTGTATTCCTGATGAAGAAGGGAGATTTGTTATCCTGACAGGTGACATAAACAACAGGCCAATGACTCCGGTTACGGTGTATGGCCCAAACTCACACGAGCTACGTTTTGCGAGTAGACTCTTTAAAAAAATTGCAGCAGTTAAGTACGGAGATCTGCTGATGTGTGGGGACTTCAACGCCACAGCCGACCCTGAGGTGGACACCACCTCATCCTCCAGAGGCAGGATGCCGGCACTCCAGGTATTGTTTCAGGAAGAGCGGGTCTACGATGTCTGGAGGTGTCACCACGCTATGGAAAAAGATTACACGCACTATTCCTCCAGACATCGTACCTACTCATGAATTGATATGTTTGTAGTTGATCTGAATATGCTCCGGGGGTCCTCCTCCTGCATCAAGGATATTACATGGTCTGACCATGCAGCAATTGAACTGGTGGTGGAGGAGAAGAACTCTTCGGCTCAGGCCCCGATATGGAGATGCAATGTGAGAAACCTTCAACATCCACAATATGGCGAATATATTAAAAAACAACTCCAATAATTTTTCCATCTTAACGCACCCTCAGTAGCAGACCATTGGATCTTGTGGAATGCACACAAAGCCTTCATTAGAGGGGTGTGTATTGAACAAAACTCCAGGATCAATAAACAATACAATATTAACTTAACATCCAAATTAAAGGAAATACACAGACTCGAAACTCTGAATAAACAGAAGCCTACCGCAGCCTCTTCTAACTCACTTAATAAACTAAGACATGAGCTCAGGATCCTCATGTCAGAGCAATTTGACAAGCATCTCAAGAGGCTCAAGCTTAATCACTACGCACATTCAAATAAAGCAGGCAAATATTTAGCAAGAAAGCTTAAGAAACAACAAGCCAAAACTAGAATCTCACACCTTATACATCCCATTAATAAAGAGAAAATAACACACCCACAGGAGATAGCGGATCAGTTCGCAGAATACTACAAATCCCTCTACAATCTAAGGGACGACTTTAACACCCACCAACCGTCAGAAGAGGAAATCAGTGCTTTCCTCAATAAAATAAAATTACCCACCCTTACACAAGCTCAACTAGACTCACTCAATGCCCCTTTCACTGAGAAAGAAATTTCACAAATAATATCCTCAATCCCTAATGGGAAATCTCCTGGACCAGATGGCCTCCCCAACAACTTCTACAAAATTGTCCACCATGAACTCAACCCCCAACTAGTGAAGGTATTTACCAAAGCCACTAATAATGCAGCTCTTCCACAAGAAATGCTTAAAGCATACATAATTACTATACCAAAACCAGGGAAAGACCCCATTACGCCACCCAATTTTAGGCCTATCTCTCTGCTGAACTCTGATGTTAAAATTCTGGCAAAACTCGTGGCCAAGAGAATTATGAACATACTGCCACAGTTAATTCAGAAAGACCAGACTGGATTTGTCACAGGACGTCAAACTTCTGATGCCACCAGGAGAGTCATTAACATCATAAATCATACATTAAAAACCTGAACGCCTTCTCTGCTTCTAGCACTGGACGCAGAGAAGGCGTTCGATAGAATGCATTGGCACTACATGTCCATGGCATTACGGAAATTTGGATTTGCAGGAAATATACTTTCCACCATACTAGCACTTTACTCTTGCCCCTCGGCGCAGATTTATACATCTAATTTACTATCTAAACAATTTGCAATTACAAATGGAACACGACAGGGATGCCCCCTTTCCCCCATAATTTTTAATCTAATTCTAGAGCCGCTGGCAGAATCAATACGCTCCAACCCCTCAATATCGGGATTCACTTTCAATAACTCACATCACAAAATAAATTTATTTGCTGATGACATTATTCTGTTTTTGATCAAACCAAAAGTATCACTGGATATTGCCCACCAAACACTACAGCACTTCAGTAAAGTGTCATACTATAAAAGTAACACTTCAAAGTCTATAATCCTAGATCTGGGAATCCCCCAAACAATGGTAACAGACATCTAAGCACATTTCCCTTTCACGTGGAGTGCAAATAGCATAAATTACCTAGGTATCAACCTGACTAAATCTATAAACAACCTAGTTTCCTCCAATATCACCCCATTAATGGCAAAAGTATCCAAAGAGCTTGCACATCTCTCTAAATGTGAAATATCCTGGAGTGGCAGAATATCAGCAATTAAAATGAACATTTTACCTCAGATTGTTTATGTTTTCAGAGCCCTCCCGATACCCATTCCATTCCACTGAACAACTTAAAAGAACTAAAAAAACTGATAATCACATTCATATGGCTAGGAAAGAGAGCACGGTGCACAGAAAAAATCCTCACCAAACATAGATCGGCAGGAGGAGCAGGATTACCAGACCTAGTGGATTACCCCTGGGCGGTACATCTAGAGCAGTTGAAACACTGGCTCTCAAGGGAAGAGACTCCTCTTTGGGTGGAAATTGAACAGAGTATAGCTGACACACAGGATCTCAGGGACTTACTTTTGATAGATATCTGGAAACAACTAGACATAACCCATCTTTCACTGCCCATGCAGGCGTCACTAGAGGCCTGGCGTCACATATTGGCTCATGAAGGGAAAAAAGACATCTTGAATACGACCCCACTACACATTAACATATTCGGAATTCTACTGAATCCACTTAATACTAAACCATTAACAAATTGTGGCTTACATTATATCCATCAACTATATGATAATCATAGCCTCAAACTTCGAGCACAGGTGGTGGAAGAATTCCATATACCTCAACAACAGTTATTTAACGTAACCTGCATAATGCATTTTTTGACAAAACACCCTCTAACAGAATTAAAGGTCAACGCGGTAGCGTGGGATTACTTTACTGACCCCAGAAGGGGAAAAAAAGGAATCCTAACCTTCTACAATACAATAAATGCTAAAAATATCCTCAAAAAACACCTCAAATGCTAAAATGGGAGAAAGATTTAGACAACACCTTCACTAATGAACAATGAGCAGTGCTTTCAAATCCATTTTCTACTCATCCCACTGCACATAACATTGGAAGATGTCCCTAAAAATATACACTAGGTGGTATTACACTCCATACAGAATGGCAATATTTTCTCCCTTAAACTCTTCCCTGTGTGGCTGAGAGGCTGCAGCCACGTAGGTAACCTCCTTCATGTTCTTTGGGAGTGCCCAGCTTATCCAGTTACTGGAACTCCAATTTCCACAAATTAGCGTCCTGCACTGGAATACTTAAGAAACCATGCCCTCACTTAGCTCTACTAAATATAGACATAGACACCTATCCGCCATCTACAGACCAGTAGTAACACATATACTCCTTGCGGCGAGATCTCTCATCCTCCAGAATTGGAAGAACACTAGTACACCCAATCTCTCAGAGGTCATTAAATTGGTTGACACAAATGTTACATTTGAGAAACTCATAGCCTACAATTCCCTTACATTCCTCAAACACCAGAAGTTGTGGAATATTTGGTCCAAGGCTAACCCATAGATCCTCAAGTAGGTTTATTACTGAATAACTTATGCATTACTGTGAGTAGAGTGTGCACCTATATACTTATATTATACAGCTATGTACTATCATTATCTATACCCCCATCTCTTTTTCCTTTCTGTACCCAAAACTTGAATAATACAATAAAAAAATATTGTTGTAAAAGGAAGGTGGAGGAGCACAAGGTCTCTAACACCCACCAGCTCCGTTATGTTGTCATGGAGAAGCAGAAGAGGACTCCAGTGGCAATCTGTGAAGCTCTGGTGAACTCCATGCCCAAGAGGGTTAAGGCAGTGCTGAAAAATATTGGTGGCCACACAAAATATTGATACTTAGGACTCAATTTGCACATTTTCACTTAGGGGTGCACTCACTTTTGTCGCCAGCAGTTTAGACATTAATGGCTGTGTGTTGAGTTATTTTGAGGAGACAGCCCTGTTGGGGGGCTTTGGTGAAATATCAGGGTTCTAAACAGACCCCTGAGGTCTCACTTTTGAGACAAAGAAAGGGACTGAGGACATAGACTCCCCAGTCCCTTCTTCTGCAGCCAAGCAGCAGGGGGAATCTGCAGCGCAGTGTGATTAGGGTGTGAGCAGGCACACCTGGCACACCCTGAGTGCACACCTATGGTTAAATCTCTTTTCCTCCAGACATAAAGAGTGCCCCCTTGTCCTCCGTAATGACCCAAAGTGAATAGCTCTACACCAAGTTCACTAAATGGAGCACTTATGTATTTATACATGTTGATCACTTCCCGTAATCGACTCTTCTGAAGAAATAATAAATTCAGTTCAGTTAATCTTTATTCATAGCTGAGCTCCTTCATGCCTCTTATCAGTTTGGTTGCCCTTCTATGTACCTTCCCCAGGTTCTCTGATATTCTTTTTGTGAACTGGTGCCCAAAACTGAACTGCATATTCCAGATGAGGTATTACTAATGATTTATACAGGGGCAAAATTATGTCTCTTTCACTGGAATCCATACCTCTTTTAATACAAGAATATATTTGGCTAGCCTTGGAAACTGCAGCTTGGTATTGCATGCTATTATTAAGCCTATGATCTACCAGGACACCCATGTGCTTCTCCACCGCTAACTCCCCCAGCTGTTCTCCTCCTAGAATGTATCATGGATGCAAGTGTTTAGCCCCTAAGTGCATAACTTTGCATTTATCAATATTAAACCTCATTTACCACATACAGTAGGTGCCCAATTAAATAGAGCATTGAAGTCAGCTTGTAAGTTAGAGGCATTCTGTAAGAACATAATAGTTTGGTGTCTTCTGCAAACACTGAAATGGTACTTTTAATTCCATACTTTATATCAGTGTTTTTCAACCTTTTTTTTTATTAGGCAAGGCACCCTTTAAAATGTACACATAAAAAAGAGTGGCGCCCAAAACATAATAGCAAAATAATAAAAAGAACAAAAAACAAATTACAATCATGTAAATAAAATTTCACTTGACTGCAAATGATAGTCCATAGTAAAAAAAAGAGACAGTCCAATAAATGAGAAAAACAATCTGTGGCTGAGGCCACCATTTCAGTGAGAGAGATGTATAGCAGTCGTGTCCAACCAAATGAACCACCACCATCAGATAAAGTGCAAACTCACAGGACTTAATGGCTGCCATTACAGCAGCATAGGGACATTATACACATACTGTATAGAAATCCCTCTGGAGGTAACACAGTGGATCCCTTTCACAGGCGATTCAAGCCAGAATCCAGCTGGGAATAAATGAGCTCACCCAGATCTCAGAAGGAATATTATAGTGTAGTAAATTTATTCCAAAGATAAAATCCACATAACAAAGTAAATAAAAGATTTACAAGCAAGATGCCAGTGCCAAGTATCCCACCTCAACATGTTTCATCCAAAGGGAAGTTGTCAAGGGGTCCTTTGGCCATGACATCTGATAAAATATATACATAACCGTGTCCCCAACTGCAGGTGCATTCAATTTTGCTGAAAGGATCACGATCGGAAGTGGTATCACGGCCATCTTTCTGAAGAACCAGAAGATGACTGGCGGCCATATTTGGATAGATCCGGAAATCAATGGACGGCCATATTAAGTAAGAGCCGAGGGAAACAATCACTGAGTGATCTTACGGCCATAATGACAAGGTAGAAAGGTAGATGATTTTAGGTAAAAAAAACGCCCAAAAATGCAGATGGAGATAAAACAAATGACAATATTATTCTATATTCATTTGGTTAATGTGATATATAAATTAATAATAATGGTCAAACAAATTTATATTACACAAATAAACGCAAAAGAAAAAACCACAACTGAACCTGCAGAAAGGTTTACAAAAACTTCTAAATAAATACAACCAGAAATTCTTAAATAAAATGTAAAAAATAAATATATAATATACTGTATATGTGCATCCAGATATAAAGATTAGATAAGGAACATGATCAAAGATCTAGTAATCATATGTTAAAAATCAGCATAAATGACAGAAAAAACAAACAAATATGGATAGATGTAGAAAAAAGGAGAAAAGGTATACAGGGTAAGGAACTATTTGGCATCGATAAAACAGTTAGGGGGTCATTTACTATAGCGCAAATATGCGGTCATATGCTAATTAGCGATCAAAATAGCCAAATTGTGCTAATTAGTGCCGAAATAGAATTCACTAGAGCACTGGGGAAAATACTCTCACAAAAATCTAATTCACTATAGCTCCCAGACAACAGATACTGCCCAAACTCTTACTCTTGTTAGGACCTGGAGCACATGGAAATAATGTTTAGAGCATGATATGATCGCCTAAATACTGAAATATGTGCTATATTGTTTAAAGATAATCTGCTTTTAAACTGTCTTAAAAAGTGATATATACACTGAAATATCTTTAAAATTCTGAGAAGAGATAAATTCCCTCTCTCTTTACAACTATGTGGCAACACAACTGAGCAAACTACTCTCATTTTAACTCCCATGCCTTTTTTACAGGGCACTATAGTAAATACCAAAATTAGCGCTGGGCTAAAAGGCGTTTTTGAGTGTGAAAATGAAAGTTATGTAGCCCAATGCAAGTTTCAGCCATTGATTCTAATGTTACAATTTTAACTTCCCCAAATAAATACTTTACATGGTGAGATGAAATGTATCTTTCTCTCAAAGAAATTGTCCTTGCAACAATGTTGCTTCTTCTTCATCTATTTTGTTTTTAAAGTGTTACTAAACCCGCAACAGTAAAATATGTCTGCAGCATAGCATGCTTGTTATACTCACTGTGTAGGTCACATGATATTGACCTCACACGTGCGGGTGTGTATACAGGCTGTAGTGGAAATCTCCTCCTACCTGAACACACAGCTATGGACAAACTGTGCAGTTTATCATGTGACTGTGGTATACAGATCAGCGAAAAGGGTATATAGTGGCAGTATTTTAATGTGAAAAGAAGATTTAGAAGCTGTGTGCACTGGGGGGGGGGGGTGCAGAGGAACTATTTTCATATGTCTGGGTTTAGTAACACTTTAAGAATGCTGGAATGTATAATGTTTTGATAAAATTCATTTTTCTCTGTCTCTCTCACTTGCTGCTGTCCATCTTACAAAAAATCTTTACCCAAACTCACACAGGTGTCTTTACAAACCACAAACAATAGCATTGCTGATGCATATTTAAAATTAGTCACAATTCTGTTTGTTTTTTATTATTTCCAAATGATCATAATTTGAGCCCAAAAAAATGTGATTTGTACCAACATCAAAAATAAAAATGTAATTCCCAAAAATCAGAGGGTAACATCACTATTCTACATTCACACACTAAGACCCACCAAATATCATAGATTAAATCAAGAAGAATAACTTGTGATCCAATGTAATTCCACCACCTATATGTCCAAAGAAATGTAGTATATTTGTATTTATGTGTAGGAGGATTCTACATGTGGTATCACAGTGGCTAACAGGTTAGCACTTCTGCCTAGCAGCACTGAGGTTCTTGGTTTGAATCCCACATATGCCACTTCATATAGAGAGGTTGTCTGTTCTTCCTATGTTGTTAAACATAACTTCTGACTCAAGGCCTTACCTAAATTATGTATAAATGTAGTATGTATGTGTAGGAGGGTTCCACCCCCATTACAAATTGTGTTGTATGTTTTCCATGGGCATGGACTGTAATCAGCATTAACATTTCCCCACCAGCACTAATTGCACCCTCCTACCAAGCCGAAACCCACAAAATGACAGATGTTTATCTGTCAGATTGCTGACAGTAATCAGCCATAACCAGCCTTCAAAACAGATGGCATATGCCAGAAACAGGTTGTTCACTGGCTCTCTGGCCTTCCACAGTACATCTGCATTGATTAATTTCTTGCACTCCTAGGACTTAGGACTGTTTTACACCACACAGATGCAGCTTACAAATATGTGGCAGCACGGTGGCTAACTGGTTAGCACTTCTGCCTAGCAGCACTGAGGTTCTTGGTTCGAATCCCAATCCTGCTACCTGGCTAGAGGTTTGTATCTTCTTCCTCTGTTGTGGTGTTAAAGTTTCTTTTTCACCAGTAATTAGATTTTTGATGGGTTTCACACGTTTGATTTGTAGATTTTTGGAATCACTGATCATGGCCAGAGCCTTGGTCATTTGTTATTTTGAGGTTTACTTTGCACAGATATACATGCTGAGGCATTCTTTCATTTGTAAAGTGTGTGTATTCCTAATGAACCGGTGTGAGCACTTAAGGCCTACCTCAAGAGACAGACTCAATTACACTGGTGGGTCTGTCCTTTACTGGGTGGGTGGAGGTGTGCTAGCAATCTTAGTGTCAGGAATAGCAACCTGGAACTCCAGCATGACTGTGCGGGATTACGTGTGCATGCGGCAGGTGCGCGCGTATGTGCATGCCGCCAATGGTGCCAAACAGCCTATTTGAATGGCCAGCACCAGGTGGCAGGTGCTGTCCATTCTACAGTGTTCCTGTTACCTGTGACCCCCTGTGATTTACTCTGAGAGACTTCCTGTTACCTGTGACCCCAGCTTCCTTTTGATTCAGCTTATTATCTGCCTGCACTGACCCTGGCCTGCCTACGACTTCTCTTCTGCCTGCTCCCTATGTACTTCTCCTGCCCACCTGTTGCCGACCCTGCATGTGCCCGACTATCCGCCCGCCCGACCCATCTGTACCGCATAGTCAGTCTGTTACCGACCCAGCCTGCATCACCACTCTTCTGTTTGCACAAGTCTCCAGTGGACCTACAATGGCCATCTGTGACCAAGTCCAGCCCTCGTGCCCCCCTATGCTCTAGAGCTCCCTGTTCACTCTATGAGGGGTTCCTGAACCAGGGCCGTAAGAGAGGTTGCCCCCTGCATAAGTCAGACTCTACCATCAGGTACGTGACAGTAACAGACAGCCATGTCCGAGTCTGAGCAGGGGTCCTCTCTGATGGACGATTTGTGTGTGCACTTAGCTGGACTCACTCAAGCAGTGAAGAATCTGCAGGAGGGATACACCTGTCTGGAAGGCAGAGTCCAGGAGCTCTCCATGTCAGCTTCAGCAAGCTCCGGCCAGTCTGCTTCCCACACGATTGTTACCCTACTTACGGAGCCCAAGGTACCTATGCCTGAATGGTTCTCGGGGATCACAGGAAGTTCCGGGCATTTCGCAATTGCTGCAAACTATATTTTGCATTACAACCCCGGGCCTTCTCTCTGGAAGTCACCAAGGGGAGACTTGTTCTCTCACTCCTCCTTGATGAACCACAAGCCTGGGCTCTCCGCTTTCTTGAATAGAAGGCCCCAAAAACCGCCAGTCTGGATTGCTTCTTCCAAGCCATGGCCCAGCTATACGAATACCCCCACCTGGCCGCCACTGCAGAGGCTGCACTTCATGCCCTTCAACAGGGCCGCTGCACGGCGGAAGACTATATATCAGAGTTCCAGTGCTGGAGCATTTATATCAGCTGTCTGGGGGATTGTCTGTTGGGGCTATGACCTCAAATAGGTGATCACCTGCATACTGTCTTTGTAATAAGTAAGCTTGTGTTGATCGAGTGAAACGCATCTACAATCCTTTCCTTGTACATGGCTATCTGAGAAAATAAACTGCAAGCTGTTGGATTAAATCATGGAGTGCCTCCTATCTATCCTTCTGTTCCTGATGTTGCACAGTGGCGAGCCGAGGCGTGCACCCATATTGGTCTGCCTGTCTGTCTGAGCGGTGTGTTTTACTTCATAGCACTGACACAGCCTGGAATGACACAGACCTTTGCTACCAGTTCAGGTTGGGCCTCTCTGAGCCACTCAAGGACGAGCTGGCCCGCATCGTGGTCCCTCACACCCTGGACACCTTGATCAATTTGGCCATCCAAATTGATTGTCAACTGCGGGAACACAGGGCTGAGAGATCCACAGAGCCCGCACGTCCTACCTGGATGTTGCCCCGAGTGCCTAGTTATCCCGGTCCCAGTCCTGCCGCAACCTACTCCACCTCTGTTCCACAAGGCCACCCAGAACCCATGCAGATTGGGCTTACTCACCCATCTTTATCCCCTGAGGAACGACAGAGGCCAATGTCTCTTAATCTCTGCCTATACAGTGGAGGCAAAAATAATAATTGTGTGTATATCGTGCTCAAGGAAAATGCAAAAATAAAAGCAAAAGAAAGCAGCAACCTCAACTCACAATCTGATATAAAAATCAACAATAAAAATATAGGTTGCGCTAAATGTGACAAAGTATACAACCCGGTAAGAGGTTAATAATGTCTGTAAACCCTGAAAGGATATAAAGCAAGTGAAGTATATATACTGATAAAAATAAGAATAGGAATTAGATACCCTATCACATCAATTGTAAGAGTATGTACATATACGTAACCACTCTTACCCTGTATATGTGCCCTGTGTGTAGCCCTTAACTATGACCCCTATAGGGGGTACGTAAGTATTTAGGGGGATGAAAAAAATCAGTATATAAATGGATTATAAAAGTGCATAATTAAATAAATATAAACAGCACACAATGCATAGGCATAAATGGAAGGAAGGTAGCAGCCAATGTCCATAGATAATTAGTCCAAACGTCCAATGACGGTTGGTAATCTTAATATGGCAAATGAATATTCACAAGTGACCAAAAGAATGATGAAAACACCCAGAGCTCCAGGCTGGCCAAAAGTGATAAACCTCCACCTGATAAATTGCCTCCTTACCAGATGCAGACTAAATTAGCGGATTGGCTGGTCACCCGACCAGGGTCCCGCCAAGGGAATGTGGAGATGCCCCCCGGAAAGATGATGATCAAACCAGTGCTTCAGTCCGCTTCACCACATCCATATATCCACCATAAAAACAAGAGCTCCACATAGTGTAATAATGTTGATAAAAGGTTTATTTATAAAATAGACTATTGCACTTACATGGCAGAAAACAGTCACAAGCACAAGAGAGAAGCCAGCCAGCTCGGTGTGTAAACAATGCAAAAGGCGGTGATGTCAGAGTGTCCTCCCGACATATGTTTCGTCCTCAGTAAGACGTTGTTTAGGGGATAGGTCGCGCTGCCGACATACAACCAGTTAAATATCTTTCAGGCAATGCACCAGGAAGGGGGTCGCCCACCATCTTGGAGAAGGGAAAGATTGCCCCTACTTAATATATCTCCATAAAAAGTCTAACAGGACGTTTCAACCAGTCCAAACCCACCAACCTGTCAACGTCTGAAAAACATGCCCTAAATAATCTCACCCAAGATTCTAATCTGGTTATCAAAACTGCAGACAAGGGGGGTGGCATTGTGATACAGGACCAGGCCACCTAGACCTATTGTGGCCTCCATGGACAGCATCACTAGTCCATTTTCCCAATATGTAGGCCAATTCTCCAGCCGCTAGCCCAACAACTCCCTGCCTATATTCGGGATGGAGTATATCTTTTGGATCAATTGAAACACTACACCTGGGAACCCACTTATCGATGGGTTTCATTAGATGTAAGCTCACTATATACCTCAATCCTGCATGCAGTGGGAGTGAGGGCAATATCATACTTTTTGGCTCAAGACTAGAGTTGAGTGAACCCGAACTGTAAAGTTCGGGTTCGTACCGAACTTTGGGGTGTCCGTGGTATTTGATCCCGCATGTTGAATAGCTGCAGGGCAGCCAATCAACAAGTGTTTCACTGGTTTGCCCTTAGAAGCCATCACAGCCATGCCTACTAATGGCATGGCTGTGATTGGCCAGTGCATCATGTGACCCAGCCTCTTTATAAGCTGGAGTCACTTAGTGCTGCATGTCACATGCTCTCTGGGTAGTGTAGGGAGAGGATGCTGCCAGTGCTGTGAGGGACAGATTGCAGATAGATAGATAGGTCGAGATTACTACTACTACTGCTTTTAGGGACAGATTGCAGATAGATAGATAGGTAGAGATTACTACTTCTACTGCTTTTAGGGACAGATTGCAGATCTTATCCTGCATTACAGAAAGATCTGACTGGATTAGGTAGAGTCTACTGCTTAGAGGGACAGATTATTGTTCTAAAATCATCTTCTAGTTCTATAGGGTCAGGTTCCTGCTGTTGCTGTAAGGGACAGATTATTGTTCTAAAATCATTTTACAGCCCTCTAGCACTTTCCAGGACTCTTTTACAGTCATTTTTGTGCTGAAAAGTTCAGGTCCCCATTGAATTCAATGGGGTTCGGGGTAAAGTTCGGGTCAAGTTCGGTACCGAACTTCGGAAAAAAGAACCCACCGAACCCAAACATCCACGGGTTCGCTCAACTCTGCTCAAGACCCATTGATCAATTCCACACAAGCACAGTTTATCCTGAATGCCACCAAATTCTGTCTCACTCACAATTATTTTGAATTTGACAATCAATTTTTCCTCCAGTTGCTTGGCACAGCTATGGGAGTCAGTTTCGCTCCCAGCTATGCCAACCTTACGATGGGCCTCTGGGAAGCCAATAACATCTGGCTAAATAATCCATATGCCTCCCATATCATATTTTATGGGAGGTATATAGATGATATCATCATCATTTGGGATGGCCAAGAAGAGCCCCTACTTGAGTTTGTGGCCCATTGTAACAACAATAATTTCGGCCTCCTGTACAGGATACACTTGAACTGGCATTCTTGGATCTACTTATTTCATGTAGAATATTGCACTATGGCCAGAAATTATAATAAACCATTGTCTGGCAACTCCTTCCTACATTTCCACACTTACCATCATCCACAATGGATGTCCAACATCCCTAAAAGCTAGTTCTGCAGACTGCGCCGAAGTTGTACTAGAGATAGTGATATCAAGAACAAAGTCAACTGCTTATCAAAATATTCCTACAAAAAGGAGTTCAGGAGGCATATACACACTACACCTTCTCCCCTATAAACCCTTTGCCCATACAGGTTCAAACAGCACCCCAACCTATCCGGTTTATCATGCAATATCACACCAACCACAAAAAAATGGAGCAGATACTGTCCAAACACTGGCCACTTCTATTGGAGGACCCCCATCTGAAAAATATCATTCCACCCAAAGTTTCTTACAGAAAAGCCAAGATTGTTAAAAATCTAATTGCTCCCAGCAAATTGAAGAAGGCCTTCCCCCGTTGGACCCAACCACCTTTGTTTGATTCCTTTGATAGGCATTTTCCAGTGTTAAAAACCCCTTTGTCTGACCTGTAAACATGTCAGCCATGGGAAAAAAGATTTTACGATCAAAACAAAGATCTATACCATATCCCAGTTATACAACTGCTCCACAGAGTTTGTTGGTTACTGTTTGTCATTTCTATGTGGCCTCTATTATGTTGGTAGAACCATCCGAGCTCTGTGCAAATGATTCGGAGAGCATTGGAGGTTTGCTGAAGGCGGGAAGGAACTTGCCTAGTCCTCTGAGAGACTCAAGGTGGGGGTTATCGAATCGATACTAGCCTCCTTTCCTCCAGCGGAGCGCTACAAACGGCTCTGCCGACAGGAAACCTATTGGATTTACCAACTGGATTTACTCTCGCCAGGGGGCCTGAAAGAAGAAATTGAAATGAATGCCTTGATTTAACCCTATTATATTTTTTACAGCGGATAATCCTATAGGGATAGCATTACTTACCTGATTTCAACATTTAAATGTTCCTATCCATTTTTTACATTATAGGTACTACCACATTATCCATTGGGCCCTTAAGGTCTGCTTCGCCCTCCTGTTTTGACAACTGTAAGTAACCTTAAAATCCCCTCCTACCCAGTGCACACACTGGGGCACAGCTGCATGTATATGCAGGTGGGCATGCACTTGGTGCTATGCCCACAAGCATATGGACATTGATATTTGTAGATTGATTGTGCTATTGATCACAATTGCCCTCAAGGTATCCAGATAGTTCCCTCATGTATATAATAATTTCTATTAGCTCTGTCGTGACCCATCCTCTTCACACAACATGTCGCTTCAGTTATACCTATGGTATACTCCCCATGCCCAGATTTACCCATTGCTAAGTTCCCCTGGTTATATTGCATGTGTGCATGCATGTGTGTGTGTATATATATATATATATATATATATATATGTATGTGTGTATATATGTGCATACACGTGTGGGTGTTTGTGTATACGCACATGTGGAATCCGTTTATGTGCAAGTATGAATTAGGCGGGGTTCCTTGTGAGTATGCAGGCATACACATTTTTAAACATTTTTTCAGCATATTTTTTAGAATTTTTCAGGAATTCTTTCTTATTTTTTGTTAAGTTTCTTGTACATACACATATGTGCTTTCCAATGGGAGACATGTGAATTTTCTCAACTATATGTGGTTTTTTTTATATATAAACTTACATATAAACTTGTCCGCAGTCCGTCCATATAAATTAGGAGAGATACGGATACGTGGGTCTTTTTATGTATTTTTATATTAAATTTTTTTATACATGCATACATATTGATGTACAATCCTCTTCATCCATTGGCCCTGTTATATCAGTATTAATACCCGTCCCATAAAGAACATCCCTATTGCCCCACACCACACATGTACAGCACACCCATTTATTTATGTCACTTGAGACCTCTCACAAACGGCCCCTTAATAGAGCCTCATATATTTATGTTAGGATGTAAGGTTTATGTCTGTTTCCAGTAACTCTGTAGTCCTGACACAATATACAGCTTTACTGTACCCAAGTTTCTTCATTTTGTTGGAGACTAGTTCCCCTCCATAGACTTTGTATGGGCGCTCACGGATGCTAGACACCCTGACGTCATGATGCCTTGCCCTTAAATTTGCCCTCTTCCAACATGGCACATCCACCGGCCTGAAGAAGGAGCGCAGACTCCGACAACACATCGCCTACATGCCAGCATGCTACCAGATGTGACAACACCCATTCCTGCATCACAGCCTCGGAATTAGGAAGCACTGGCAGCCATCAACGTAACCTGGCCCAGGAACACTGTCTACACACGGCTTCTCCATTCACCACTACCCGGATCAGCGTGGCAGTTGGAACTACCCACAGTGTGCAGTGACTAACACTGCAAAGCCTGCATGATTCATTTGTTTGTGAGTATTTTAACCATTGTCTGAATAAATTTTATCCTACGGCAACACTTAGAGCAGCTGTGTCTCCCTCCTTCTTGTCTCAAGATGGTGAATTACCTGCTGACTGTTTTCCTTGTACATTAGGATCTAAGAAAGAGCTTGTGCAAAAAATAAAGCAGTAATGGCCCAGCCACTTAATGCCATGCCACTGCCACAGGGACAGCCTGAACGGGAGAAGCTTAAAAGTGTCCGATATATCAGCTTTTGACAACCACGCTCCTCCCCCCAAATTGATAACACATTGTATGGCCTGATCTACGGAAGAGTACTTAAGAGAAAACTACTCAGATGGAGTCAATGAATTGAGACTGGGAATTAGGGACAAATGAGGGGCTGACAAGTCATATATTAGACGTACTTTATTGGAAAACTTTCCTTTCACAATGCCAATAGGGTTGACCCTCCAATAATAAAAAGGCGGTACAGTAAATGGCCCTATAACAAAACCATTATCCAACTCGGACTGAATTAATACATTCACGGCCTCCATGTTTGTAGCTGGTGAAGGCAAATTCTGACACTCGAAAGACACCTGGGGAAGAGCACTAACCTCATATGGAAACCTTGGATGAATCCATCTACCAAAAACTGACTGATCAAGGGGGGTGGCTGTGCTGCTAGGCAGGTCTGCAAAACTGAAATATTGAAGCTGCTTAGTCGTGACTTACCCTGTCTTAATAAACATGCTGACTTCGGGTGAGCCCTGACACAAGTGGCACAAATGTGCAACAGCCGGCATTGGTTATAATTGCATGAACCATAATTGAAATTGTTGTAGATATGCACCTTACATAGATACTGAATAGGCCTAACTTATCACACATTGACGAGCTACCAGAGGTGTGAGGCAGATTAGTTACTGGCCTTGAAGTACCAGGTAACACGGTGGGTACGGCGTTTGGGCATCACAAGGTGGTATGGGTGGATGATTGGAAAGTGGTGCACACTGGTGCTCTGAGCCCCGCAAAATGATGGCAAAATAACTCTGTGTCCACATTCCCCCAGTAAGTTACCACCTGGTGCTGTGAAAAAATCGCTGCCACTTTGGCCGAAAATGAACGGTGGTAATTATAAAAAGTGGATCCATCGTATTTGTGTCCCAACTCCACCACAGCGTACAGGTAAAGGTCGAATTCCTCTCTCCTCTTCGGATGCGCTGAGCAAACCACATCCCTGAAAATATTGAAATCTAAGACAAACTCCAGAATGGATAGCTTGTGACTGAGCCTGTGATCCCTAGCCTTCACTACCCCACATGCAAGCGATTTGTTGTCAGCCATGTCATGTGCTGCTATTAACAGGGAGGCCAGGTTGACATCTTTGCCCTCCAAAATTTCTTTCCTGATGTTTGCTGTTACAAAATGTGCTGGGGTAGCAGAGGGAGTAGTAGCACAATTACCTGTGACTACCGGAATAGGACCAGCGACCACCAGGGGAACTACAACAGCCCCTGTGGTGGCCACCTCTGAAGCCGAGATCGGCCGACTCTCCAACACCTCCACCCTAGCCCTAATGTCCTGACAGGAAGCAGCTAACGAGTCAAGGGTAACGTGAATCTGCAAGAGTGATGATGCAACAGAATGCAGTGTCACCTGCTCGGCATTGGACCCTGAGGCACGGGGAAACAAGAGTCTAAACATTTCCACTTTACGGGCTGAAGCAGAGTTAGAAATACTCCTGCGTTGCAACTCTGCCACAAGTTTAGGTATAGTCCAGGTATTCAAGGAGGGCGTACTGCCGTGTTCGGATCCTCTTGCTGGGGATGGAGGGATGGAAGGAAAATCCTCAATATCTTCCACTTGAGACATGACCTGAGAACCGGGCACAAATGACACAAAAGAAATAAAACATTGTTCCCTACCATATGGCATCATAAATGCGTACGTAACCTGAAAAATAGACAATGATCGATTGCGTGAACTATGGTGCGACTGTATGTAGGCCGAGTCACCTGAGTTTAAGCAGGTAATTAAAAACATATACTCAGGCCTTGAAATGCCTGAAGATGTGTCAGGCATATGTATAAGAGTATGCAAAACAACATGACTTATGACGTATAAAATGGATAAGGAGACTTGCCACCGACCAAAAAAAACAATCATCTCAATCCATTAGTGCCTGTAGACGTGACCAGTAAATCTGCAACTGTGTAACGCCATGCCCTACATAAGAAGCCTAAAAAAATTAACACACAAGAGTAGAAATGAAATGTCGTGACATGAAATGTATGTATGACGGATGAGGAGACTTGCCATCATACAAGCCAATTAAAACATTCATCTCAATCCGTAAGCACCTGAAAGTATAACAGGGTATGACGCCCTGCTGTAAGAGCTGAGATCTAACCACTAATCCTGACCTGACCAAGAAACGAAAAGCAGCACTGACACCAACCTGGCCGGCTGTACTCCGAAATATGATCCCCGCATCTTGACAAGCACACTGCTACTTGACTGAGCCTGGTAAGATAGACCTCCCTGGATTACTCCGGTAACAAGGAACTGTATGTAAAAAGCACAAGAAAAACAGGCTACCGCCAGGAGGTATCTGAAGGACCAGCCAGGCCCCAACACACCGACCTCAGCCCTATCTAAACCGACTACCTAGCCAAGAAGGTAGCAACCACCTGACAACCAGCATGCACTATAAGGGTGGCTGACGTACCCCACCGCTTGTATCTACATGACCCCCCCCCCTCCGTGGTCCCAACTGTGGGTGGAAGGGCATATAAAAAAGAAATGAGAGAAATGTGCCTAAAAAATTAGCCGACATGATAAAGCTCACCATGATTATATGAATGAACTTGAGAGCTCCCTCCTCCGTGGGCGGAGGGATAAGTGAAAAAGCCTGTATAAACACAAACTGGCATACATGACATTGAATGACCATACCTGTAATGAAAACCAAAACCAGACATATATGACATTGAATGACCATACCTGTAATAAAAACACAACCTGAAATATATGACATTGAATGACCATACCTGTAATAAAAACACAACCTGATATATAACCTGTAATAACAACACAATATGAAATACATGACAGTGTGCCAATAGTGACTTTAATCCAGCAGCCCCCCCTCCTCCCCCTTTTGCCTACATGCAAACTTAGCAAGGGAACTGCCGCAATGACCCCTGTGCAGTTCCGCACGCTCTGTGTGGCTTGATGCTTGCTGCCATTTCCCTGAATCTGAAATGGAGCGGAAGCTGTGGAGAGATTGCATCCATCCAGCAGGAAGACAGTTTGTATGTGCCACCTGCCCATCATGCCATAACCCCTTGCTGAGGGGGGTGTGTGGAAGTCCCCAGGAGCCACTTACCCCCAGTGGTGGCAGATAAATGCCTGGATGAGCAGCGCTCTGTGTGTGGCTATAGCACACTGCCGATTCCTTGCAGCAAGCGGGCGTGGATCGGGCACACAGCCCGACTTACCCAAGCCCTTGGTAACCTTCGTGCAGTGCTATGAATTGATCTGCGGACCAGAAATGATGCATGTGCCCACTGATGTCAGAATACAAAGCCCCCGGAAACGTCCCTGCAGCCAAGGGAGGAGGAGGTCAAGCTATATATGGAGCACTCTTCCCACAAATACAGGCCGACCTGCGGTCAGCCTTATTATTTATTTTATTATGTGGCTTTTATCTTGGGAATACATTTACTATACTATAAGATTCCTTCTGGGCTCTGGATGAGCTTATTTATTCCCAGCTGGATTCTTGCTTGAATCGCCTGCAAAAGTAAACCACTACGTTACTTCCAGAGGGATTTCCATATGTGTATAAGGCCTCTATGCTGCTGTAAGTATTATTTTGCTATTATGTTTTTGGGCTCTAAACTTTTTTATTTATGATTTATATTGTAGGTTGGCTTTACTACTTATGTGCTAGCTGCCTTTTCTTTTAATATATATTTTTTATTTTGGCACATAGCGCACAACCCTCTTTCCCAAATCTCCTCTCCTAGCACAAATGCTGTCTATCTCATCTCAAGTGACAGCAGCAGACAGGGGGAGAGAGCTGTGAGGAGGTGTGGGCTGTGCGCTTTCCCCACTCTCTCCACCCCTCCTCAGCTCCTCTCCCCCCTGGAGCTGACACAGATTGCTCTCAGATCCATTACCTGCCCCCACCCACAATTTCTGCTGCCTGAACAGAAGCAGTGTGAGGAGGAGATAGGGGCAGTAATCAAACATTGCACATCGGTATGTGAGCAAAACCCTGTGTTAATTCCCATGTACAGAGAGAAAGCACAGCCTGTATGGCTCTCTCCTCCTCCCTGCAGTTATCTCAATCATTGGCGGCAAAACCAAAAGCTGTGGTGCCGGCCGCAATGTCCTTAGCAACTGATGAAGTCATCAGTTGGACGCGGGCGGGCAGCCAGCACAGCTTTATCTTTTGCCGACAATAGTTAAGATAGCTGCAGGGAGGAGGAGAGAGTCAGAAGGAGGTGCAGGCTGTGCTCTGTCTATCCTTGCAGTGCACGTAAGTTAACACAGGGTATCACTCAGACTGGACTGTTGGTAAAAAACCCTGCTCTATATTATTTATAAATATGTTAACCGCTTGCTGACGGCTGATCGGCAATTGACGGTGACAGAGTGGCTCTGTAACGCGAAACGCCGTCATAAGACGGCGGCCGCGAGACAGAGCCTAGTGAGCGCGCCGCCAGAGGCGCGCGCCCACGCTCACTGTGTTCGGAGGGGCCAGGGAGCGGGTGCGGCGGCTTCGATTGCCCCGGCTACCCGCGATGGCCCCCCCGGAGCGAAGGAACGGAGGTCCGTGTATGTAAACACGGACCTCCGCTCTGTGTGAGGGGGAAGGGCTGTGATCACAGCCTTCCTGTACGTGAAGGCTGTGACCACTTCCCTTCCCCAGCTAGGACAGTCCCCCTACAGTTAGAACACGCCCAGGGAACATACTTAACCCTTAGAGCGCCCCTGCAGGTTAACCCCTTCACTGCCAATGACATTTACACAGTAATCAGTGCATTTTTATAGCACTGATCACTGTATAAATGCCAATGGTCCCAAAAAAGTGTCAAAATGTTCCGACATGTCCGCTAAAATATCGCAGTACCGCTAAAAATTGCAGATCGCCGCCATTACTAGTAAAAAAAATAAATAAATAAATAAAAACCCCAAAAATGAATTCTCATCATCCGTAAACGCGACCACTTTTGTGCAAACCAATCAATAAACGCCGATTGCGATTTTTTTATCGCAAATATGAGGACGAATATAAATCGGCCAAAAACGGTGAAAAAAATGTTTTTTTATATATTTTTTTTTATTTGTATTTGAGCAAAAAGTAAGAAATTTGGGTTTTTTTGCAAAATTGTCGCTCTTCTTTTGTTTATAGCGGCGATCAGAAATGACGCAGAGGTGATCAAATACCACCAAAAGAAAGCTCTATTTGTGGGAAAAAAAGGATGCAAATTTTGTTTGGGTACAACGTGGCACGACCGCGCAATTTTCAGTTAAAGCGACGCAGTGCCGAATCGCAAAAAGGGCTCCGGTCCTAAAGCTGGAAATCCTTCCGGGGCTGAAGTGGTTAAAAAGCAAGGTCCCAAATGAGATAGTAGATTTGAGGGAGCCCCTTTAAATGTGTCCCATTAAATGTTATGATTAGAAACCTCTTATCAGCCATAGCCAAAAATGGTGTATATTCCATTTTAGCTGGAAGCCTGCAAAGCAGAAAATCTATTTTAGGAAAAGTTGTCACTAACACGAAACCCCATGTGTTAATTATGATATGGATTCCAACCTTCTAAGAATGTGGAACAAATCAGGTGATTGCCTGTCAGCTCTCATAGGAAGCCCTATGATACAAATATTACAAATATTCTCCCCCAGAGAAGAAAGTCTGTATTAAGCTCAGTATATTGTATATTTAAATACAGGTACCTACATCCCAATTGTACAACACACAAAATACCATCGGAGAGGATGGGACAAGAGGGGGGGGGGGCCTACGGGATTTTAATGGTACCGAAGATAGGTTCACAACACCAATTTATATAAAAAAAAACATACAAATTTTATTAAATTCATGACATACAGCAATATTATTTAAAAAACACAGATGTGCATATCCATCCCCAAGGGGGGATCATTAATTCTCGTTCTCACAGTCAGTTGATACGTGCTTCCCGACATGTTTCGCGGGTTTAATAGCTTCTTCAGGAGAATGCACAATATCTAGTATGCACTAGAATAGATAATACATATTAATTTAAATTCCAATGAAATCATCACATATCAAAATATAAAAATATTAATGTCTCATAGTGATACCATAACCAAACATACTAATATATGTATGCATTTTAATTGCCAAACGCCTACCTGTGAGACCTGGTATGACCAATGAGACTCTCTAGCTAGGGATTGTTCCTCCGGGCGAGTATGGGAGGATATATTGGTAAAAACAATGGTACACAATTTATACCTGGTATGTGTCTTTTATAGGCCAATGCTTGTAAACATAAATATTTATGAGAGAGGGTTTTAGTATCATTATCTGCTAGTGACACCATAACGATTTATTAAATCATATAGCACATATATCCTTCTTAATTAAATTCCATCATATTCATTTTACATCATTATTTAGTACGGCTACTTTTTTTCTCATATATCAAGCATTATTGAATCATCATTGCTATTCCATACCTATTAGTTGCTCTTAAAAAAGGTGGTTTTGGCGGGTCAGTATTCCATCACAGACGGATACCGAGATTTATTTTAATGGAGGGAGGGCGATCTGGATACTGCGTATATCATACACTTAATGTTATATCCTCATTGGACCTAAATACCAAGGAAGGGAGCGTGTATTCAGAATACTTATATATATTCTTGTGTTAACAATGCACAATAATATATGTATTCCTGCATGTACGTATAAACAGGCTAATGATATATAGATAAAATTACAGATCAAATTAAGAATACTTACTGTTGAGATTAATTGTGGGAGTGATATACATGGACTTGTGTGTTAAGGATCTATACAGATTCCTATTGGAGACCTATAAAAATGATATGAAACATGAGATTTAAAATCGGCGATGTCAATCACCTACATTTCTCCATGTGTTTTAAATGCCCATAGCGTAGGAGTAATTACCTTAGCATATGGTTAGCAAGAGTAAACTATTTCCATGCCTCACAGTCCTCAGCATCATGATCAAGATATCCGGTTAGCCTGCAATACATCCCACCCAGGTGTGATGGTATTAGCATTCAGAACAATAGCATAGTCAAAATTATCCTCCATCCCGATATATTGCTGTGGAGCCATACCTTAACACGCCTCTGGTGCCTGTACCTCCTGCATCGCCATCAGTGTTAGTGGCAATGCATGCCGTCTTTTATATCCTCCAACTGAGTGGCGTCTAGCATGGCCCAGCCGCTCGCTAGTGACGTCATCTCGGCCCGACTGTCCACCACACGTGTCCCTATGGGGCAGTGCGTCGCCATCGTAGCAGTCAGCAGGGATACGGTGGGGCGCTGACACAACAGCGCCACCATCGCCAGTGGATGGAGATGGAATGACACATCAGGTTGCCTGGAGTGACTAATCACTCCAGGCAATCCTGCCGGATGGAAATATGCCGATAGCCCTGAGTGCTGAGGCACACAGAGAATATTTGCAATTCTCTGCTAGGACAGTCGCATGCCCATCCTGGAACAAGGGCCTGGTCCCACTCAATGGTCCTAAAACAGATTACACAGGCATTGTTAGGCATATACATGCATACAATTCTTCACTTACAGAATATCTTGTATAAATACAAAAAATAAAAATTTGAGTTAATAACTAAATACACAATACATAATTCAGTCAGAGTGTCCAGTTTACCATTGTATTGTGACCGTGTTCACAGACCTTAACTATAAATGCCAATTGTGGTTCCCCTGTCATTGGTGATATATACATATCATTCATTGAGGAACAAAAGAAAAGAAAAGAAAAGAAAAAGAGGAACATTTGTCTCACTGTGTCCGAATAATGGTAGCCAGGAGACCATGCATGGTTTCACGTAGGCTAATGGGGACCATGGAGAACAGCAAACATCACCTAGTGGTTATCAACATTCACTAGTCATTATATACACCAAATCGGCCAACACTATCCCATATGATTTTTACAGAAAATGCTTATAAGTATGCATTTCATTTAACCCTGGAGGGGTCATCGCGTTCAGACGTTCTATCCAGAATGTCTCTTTCTGTAGGATGCGTTTGTCCCAGTTTCCTCCCCTAGGGTCCTCTGGGACAACCTTTAGTATGCTGAATGATACCACAGAATTGTCAAATTGTGTCTAGTTATTGGAGAGAGAATTTTTCCATTACCGGAGTAATATATGTGGTCCCCAATTTGTTTACCAAAAGCTCTAATTGTTTTGCCCACATAAAATGCTGAGCAGCGGCATTTCATTAGGTAAACAATTCCTCTAGTCATACAGTCAGCATACTGGTGCATTCTTTACATTTGCTCATTAGGAAGGAGAATGGTTGAACCCTCTGTTACCCAGGGGCATTTGGGAAAATTGCCACACGTAAATGTACCATGAGAGAGTGTAGACTTCTCACCTGCTGGTAGGTAATGGCTTGAGACTAGGGTATCACGCAGGGATGTTGCTCACCTGAAGACCAATTCTGGATGAGGTTTGACATATTTTCCTATCATGTAATCCTCAGTTAGGAGATGCCAATGTTTCCTAACCACAGCTCTGAGCTGATCTTCGTGAGCCGAATATCTTGTAATCATTTTAACTGTTGGTTTGTTGATATCTTTTTTACTTTTGAATAAAAGCGAAGTTCTTGTCTGCTTTATAACCCTATTATATGCCTTTCTTAGAGTGGATTTAGAATAGCCTCTGGCTAGTACTCTTTCCTTTAACTGGAGTGCCTGTATCTGAAAATCTTGTTCATGCATGCAGTTCCTCCGCACCCTTAGGTATTGAGCATACGGTATGCTGTTTTTTAGGGATATTGGATTGATCATATGGACCGGGCCACGCACGGACCTCTGTAACATGTTGAGAGCATTGAATGATAATGCCTTTAACCTAAAATTTAAACACAATATAAGTCAGAAGAAAATCTCATTTTTGGATGTAGAAATTACTCTTGAGGAAAATGGATAGCTTAACACAAATCTATACCGTAAGCTTAGTGCGGGTAACACACTCCTACATGCGACCAGCGCACATCCAATATCCCTAAAAAACAGCATACCGTATGCTTAACACCTAAGGGTGTGGAGGAATTGCACACATGAACAAGATATTCAGATAAAGGCACTCCAGTTAGAGAGAGATGACCCCTCCAGGGTTAAATGAAATGCATACTTATAAGCATTTTCTATAAAAATCATATGGGATAATGTTGGCCGATTTGGTGTATATAATGACTAGTGAATGTTGACAACCACTAGGTGGTGTTTGCTGTTCTCCATGATCCCCATTAGCCTACATGAAACCATGTAGGGTGCTTCTGACCTATCGATTGCTGCGTAACCTTATCCTTATACAAGCTTGTGGAAATTTTATTCTGAATTTTAGTTGTCAAATTTTACGTGTCAATTAATTCATTAACCACTTGCCGACCGCCGATCGGCGATTGACGGCGACAAAGTGGCTCGTTCCCGCAAATCGCCGTCATACGACGGCGGCTGCGGGAACGTGTATAGTGAGCGCGCGCGCGCCGCCGGAGGCGCGCCCGCGCGCTCACTATGTCCAGGGGGGGCCAGGGAGCGGGTGCGGCGGCTTCGATTGCCGCCGGCCACCCGCGATGCCCCCCCCGGAGCGAATGAGCGGAGGTCCGTGTATGTAAACACGGACCTCCGCTCTGTGTGAGGGGGAAGGGCTGTGATCACAGCCTTCCTTTACGTGAAGGCTGTGATAACTTCCCTTCCCCTGTTAGGGCATCCCCAATACAGTTAGAACACGCCCAGGGAACATAGTTAACCCTTAGCGCGCCCCCTGCAGGTTAACCCCTTCACTGCCAATGGCATTTACACAGTAATCAGTGCATTTTTATAGCACTGATCGCTGTATAA
>BLSH010118680.1:119072-137508 GCA_018402905.1 Glandirana rugosa
TAATTAGTGAAGTCCTCGAGAAATCCTCGTCTCACACAGACGACACAAGTGTTCAACTAGGAAACGAATATTTACAGTTCTAATGATCGGAATGTGCAGTGATGTAAGACCTCAAGACCTCGGAACCTGTAAAATCGGTCGTACTATGGTGATTATTTCATGCGAATCCTAAATTCCCTTGTAAATCACAAAAATAAAAAGCAAGAGTCCGGATTATGTAAAATAAAAATTTTTAACAACATTAACAAAACAGTTTGTTTGTATTCTACAACGTATACTTATAAAGAGTAAACATAGAATAAGTATTAAATAAATGTCGTTAATCTTCGAGATCCAAGGAATAAGAATGAAGGTATTGGTGAAGTCGGGGCCTTCCAAAACGTCGAAATCCTGGTCTCGTGAAAAACGCTAAGCCGCGACGCAGCGAAACTGACTGTTAACACGCCAGCACGCTGACGCAAATTTTGTTTGGGTACAACGTCGCACGACCGCACAATTGTCAGTCAAAGCGACGCAGCGCCGAATCGCAAAAAGTGCTCTGGTCCTAAAGCTGCAAAACCTTCCGGGGCTGAAGTGGTTATGGAAGTAAGAATAAGGAACCTAGAGCTTCTAATTGCTGTAAATAAATTATGAATAAGATACAAATGAGAAATATTCATATGCAACATCTTATGTTTGTTTGACAAAACAATTACAACAATTTTTAAAAATAAAATGTATTAGGCCTGAGAACGAAAAATAAAAACACTAAATGTTCCCTTAAATCCTAAGCGTACTTTATTAGTGGTATCATGCTGGCTAAAATGTCCAAGGCTCCAGAACTCCAGAATGTAGTGACGTGTAAGGCTAGTAATCTTGACATTTATAAGCAAAGGATCAACTTGTGAACACAGCAGACACACTCTGCTCCTAAAGAGCTCCTGAAGTGATTAATCTGAAGGTTGCTTTTCTTTACTGTAGGTGGTTGGTAATGTAAGGGGGATGGGAGCTTAAGAGAATGTGTGATCATTAAGATTTAAGAAATAACATGTTACATTGCTACATAAGCCTAATTATGTTTAGTTTTCTTTAAATCAGTTCTGCAAATCTCATGAGCTACCTAGCAGCAAAGAACCAGAATAAGGGAAATACATGGCCAAATTTCACACATTTAACTGGCCTTTATCCCTTCTCCAATATTATTTTTAAGCCATGCCTTTCTAATTATAGCAGGTAATTCTAATTGTCCATTTTTCTTCCGAGTGCAAAGATAAATGTTTTAAATGGCCTAGTCCTTGAGCAACTGACTGTATTTTGTTTTGTCTAAGACACTGACCTCATACATTACTTTTAAGCTACTACTAAGTACATCTTTCCCGCAGTGCATGGCAGCAGGGCACCTTCACATGTTACAATTTAATGAGGCTTTAGCACAAGTGAAGAGTCCCAAAAGTAAAAGACTACCTGACCTGCTTCAATTATTTCTCCCAATAATCATATCATTACCTACAGCTTCTGTTTTTAATTAGTCATATCTAATGATTAACAGTAGCCAATTTGCATCCAATTACATCCTGCAAAAAATTGTGAATTAAAAGACTCTATAGAATTAATCACTGTGACTGTAACAAATGTACTAGGACTTTCCTCTGTACAAATTATGCACAAGGACTAAGTGATTATAAATTTGAACATTTATTTCTGTTGTTAACATTATGATTAAGCAGAATTATGTATAATGCCCTCTCAGCAGAAGAACTATAACTGACAGGATTCTTCTAATAGGGTGTGCTTAATATTTAATTCACCCTCCACTTACTTTCAGGAAAAAATTGCTACATGAACAAAATATAGGTATCAACAATTTTAACAGATGAATTTAATTGTATGTTTTCCCCTCTCTGATATATAGAGTTGAGCAAACCAGAACTGTAAAGTAGGGTAGGGTGTCTGTGTCCCGGACCCAAACCAGGACATTTGAGAAAAAGCCTGGGTTCAGGGTTCAGGTATTTTTTTTGCGCCTGTTGAATAGCTGCAGGGCAGCCAATCAACAAGCGTTTCACTTGTTTGCCCTTAGAAGCCATCACAGCCATGCCTACTAATGGCATGGCTGTGATTGGCCAGTGCATCATGTGACCCAGCCTCTATATAAGCTGGAGTCACGTAGTGCTGCACGTCACATCATCTCATACTAGTGTAGGGAGAGGATGCTGCTGCTGCTGTGAGGGACAGATTAGCTTTAGAAAATCATCTCATACTAGTGTAGGGAGAGGATGCTACTGCTGCTGCTGTGAGAGACAGATTAGCACATTTTGTTTGCTAAGCAAAGTGCCTCATATAAAACCTAAGCAATTTTTCTGTCTGTTAGGTGGGCGTTTGCAGCCATTTATGTGGGGCATTTCTTGCACAAAATTAAAACGTGCGTCTACATTGCTGGTTTAAAAAAAAAAAATCTAAATACTACATTTGCGGCCAGCGGTGCATTTCTTGCACAAAAATAAAAAGCGCGTCTACATTGCTGGTTTAAAAAATATATATATTCTAAATAGTACATTTGCGGCCAGCGGTGCATTTCTTGCACAAAAATAAAAAGTGCGTCTACATTGCTGGTTTAAAAAAAAATATATTCTAAATACTACATTTGCGGCCAGCGGTGCATTTCTTGCACAAAATTAAAATGTGTGTCAACATTGCTGGTTTAAAAAAAGAATAATAAATAGTGCTACATAGTACATTTGCACCTTGCTGTGCATTTCTTGCACAAAATTAAAAAGTGCGTCGACATTGCTGGTTTAAAAAAAAAAAAATAGTGCTACATAGTACATTTGCACCTTGCTGTGCATTTCTTGCACACAATTAAAAAGTGTGTCTACATTGCTGGTTTAAAAAAATAATAATAATAAATAGTGCTACATAGTACATTTGCACCTTGCTGTGCATTTCTTGCACAAAATTAAAAAGTGCGTCGACATTGCTGGTTTAAAAAAAAAAGGATAATAAATAGTGCTACAGAGTACATTTGCACCTTGCTGTGCATTTCTTGCACAAAATTAAAAAGTGCGTCGACATTGCTGATTTAAGAAAAAAAAAAATAGTGCTACATAGTACATTTGCACCTTGCTGTGCATTTCTTGCACAAAATTAAAAAGTGTGTCTACATTGCTGGTTTTAAAAAAAAAAGAATAATAAATAGTGCTACATAGTACATTTGCACCTTGCTGTGCATTTCTTGCACAAAATTGAAAAGTGCGTCGACATTGCTGGTTTAAAAGAAAAAAAATAGTGCTACATAGTACATTTGCACCTTGCTGTGCATTTCTTGCACAAAATTAAAAAGTGCTTCTACATTGCAGGTTTAAAAAAATAATATAAAAGTGTGCTAAATAGTAAATTTGCGTCCAGAATGAGGAGAGCGTCAAATAAGGGACGTGGTTGTGGTCGTGGTGCTGCTGGTGTTGGTGAAGCTCCTGTTGCAAGGAGAGGACGTGGTCGATCTGTGCCAGCTACACGCACAAGTGAAACACCTTCCTCAGGTGCGAGTAGCCGACAGAACCTTCAATGTTATATGGTAGGCCCGAATGCTGCTCAACGAATGGGGAGGCCAGATCAAGTACAGTGCGATAGTAGATTAAACCATGGTGCATTTTATATGGAAAAAGTGAACCCGTGCTAGAACATCTCTGGGTTTGTCTGCAGATAGTGATCTTTTTTTTTTAATATGTCTCAATATTTTTGGAGACTACCCCAATTAGAAAAAGAAACAAACAAAAAACAGTGTTGGCTACCTCCACCTCCTCCACCGCCATTTCCACCTACACCGCCACGGTCACTGCCTCCTCAACCTCCTACTCCACATCCACCTCCTACTCCATTTTTTTTTTTTATGTGATTTTAAGTTATTTCCCTATCCACATTTGTTTACAGGGCACATGTCCTACTCTTACCCACATTTTGCTTTCTTTTTCAGCACTCCAGCCCTTTCCAGGACTTTTTTAGAGCCATTTTAATGCCCAAAAGTTTGGGTCACCATTGACTTCAATGGGGTTCGGGGTCAAGTTCGGGGCCAAACTCGAACTTTTTCACGAAGTTTGGCCGAACCCGAACATCGAGGTGTCCGCTCAACTCTACTGATATATTTACCTACTTTTTCCATTTTTATCTGCAAAAATCATTTATTTCATATTGGGATTCCCTCCCACTTAAGGATTTTCTCAATGGCCTAAAACTGAAATTGCATTAAAAAATTATCTGAAAAAGTAGCCGTAGGGAAAAAACTGATATTAAAACCAGGTGGCATAGCATTTCTTCTACTCTGCAGCTTTTTTTCCTAAAGCAGAGTCATTCTTCCTGGAAGATATGTTTTATTCACATTTAATTTGCTCTTACCCTGGCTTATTGTCATTGCCATTAGGCTCCTTTCACACCAAGGTGTTGGAAAAAAGCCTATAAAATCCTGTTTTTCAAGCGCTTTTTAAGCATTTGCGTTTCGATCATGTGACCTTTCCCACAGCCTCAGTGCATATTTCAAGCGCTTTTCAAGCGTTTTTCAAGCGCTTAACCATTATTTTCAATGGACATGGGTGTTTTTGAGGCGGCGCAAAAAACAAGCTGAAAAGATGCTGCTTGCAGGACTTTTAGCAACGCCTAGCAAGCGCGACGCCTCAGTGTGAAAGCATCCATTGAGATGCATGGGGAGTGTTTTTGATGCATTTTTTATGTGCTAATTTTAGTGCAAAAATACCTGAAAAATGCCTTAGTGTGAAAGGGGTCTTAGGGATGTAAAGTCAGAGAGAAACACACCGCTCTACCAGCTGCTACTTAACCATAGTTCAAACCACACACTTTACCAGGTGCTCTGGCTTCAGGAAGTCTTCCCTCTTCCAATAGAAATCGATCATAGTAAAAAAAGTAAAAGTCGGCACTCTGGAACTGCAGTATCAAAACTTCTTTATACCATATCGTCCAAACAGGAATAGGCTTACATGTTTCGGCAAATAATGCCTTGTTCACAGCACAACATTCCAAATGAGCTCACTTGTATAAATACTCACATACAATCAAATAATTAGAGTCAAATACAAAACATATGATTCTCTTCCCTATTTAGGTCTTGGTATTAATTAAGTTCAAACAGGAAACACTGTCACCAATGTGTATCTCCCTAGGGCAAAAGAGAAAAATAAAAATACATTGTAACAATAAGAGAAATGAAAAAAAGAAGAGTAAGTGAGAATGGTGTTAAAATCTGCAGCCGACAAAAAGGAAAAAATTGGTATGTCAATGGCATCCATCAGTATTCAAACAGATGTATAAGGAAACCATTACATAGCCAAATATACAAAGGAAATAGCAAGCATTAGTGAAGGTTTGCATAATAGTATAATATAAATGCATAAAACCTATCATAGAGCCCTCAACACTACACCAAAGCAAAGGATCAGAAGTTCACTCATAGACATTATTATATACTTCCCAAAAAGAGGACTCCATTTATAATGGCTAGTTGCGACAACCTCTAATGATTTTGTATAAAAACACTATGGCATACTAAGTTGTATGGAAGTGTTACAATGAGTTGGCTAATGATGTATCCTAATTATTGATTCCTTCATTTTAGGAAGAGGTCCCCATCGTATCTCCGATTCATTCCATCAGGTACCCTGGTGGCTAGATTGTATATCCACCAAACCTCTCTTTCTAGGAGTTTACGATGTGAATCCCCCCCCACCCACGCAATGTTTTTTTAACTCTCTCCAAACCATAAAAGATAAAGGAAGACATATTAGAAGAATGTTCATGTTTAAAATGTCTGAAAACATTAGACAGACCTTTGTCCGAAACTTGGGATGCACCGCGATAATGCTCACTGATTCTGGTCCTTAGCGCTTTCACGGTGCATCCCACATATTGCAAATTACACTTTGTACATTCTACAGCATACACCAGATTTTTTGTCTTAGGGATGTGGTTGGGGTCTGCTCCAACCATGGGTTCAAGCAAATCCTACGAGTTTGAGATGCTCAGGGGAGGCAAATTTATGTGCAGATTTTCAGGGAGAACTTTTTTAAACCATAGTGCACTGAATGACTCTTGATCTATGGTCAGCAGGTTTAGATAGGGCTTTTGGTTAAGCCAGTGACCTCATTGTAAAAGGGCCCAGAGAAGCTATAGTACCAGTGAATTAGAAGCTGTTGTATGGAAAACATAAAAAAGTTTACAAACTGCATAGGAAGACATTAGGACAGTTAGGAAACAGTGTTTTAATTCAGATTTCTAGCACTTAACTCCTTTGCTGTTTTTTCTTATTATTATGGGCTTTTTTTGTTTCGTTTTATTTTGTGGTTGAGTTGTAGGTCAGTGATTACTGTTACTTGCTGTTCTATTTTTTTCACTGTAAGACATCCTATTAACAAAAAACAAACAAAATACTTTTGTTTCAGGTGGTGGTATTTTGCTGTCCCCTCAAAATAACTCCACACACAGCCATTAATGTCTGAACCGCTGGCAACAAAAGTGAGTACACCCCTAAGTGAAAATGTTCAAATTGGGCCCAAAGTGTAAATATATTGTGTGGCCACCATTATTTTCCAGCACTGCCTTAACCCTCTTGAGCATGGAGTTTACCAGAGCTTTACAGGTTGCCACTGGAGTCCTCTTCCACTCCTTCATGACGACATCACAGAGCTGGTGGATGTTAGAGACCTTGTGCTCCTCCACCTTCCATTTGAGGATGCCCCACAGATGCTCAATAGGGTTTCGGTCTGGAGACATACTTGGCCAGTCCACCACCTTTACCCTCACCTTCTTTAGCAAGGCAGAAATTGTCTTGGAGGTGTGTTTGGGGTTGTTATGTTGGAATACTGCCCTGCGGCCCAGTATCTGAAGGGAGGGGATCATCCTCTGCTTCAGTATGTCACAGTTGTTGGCATTCATGGTTCCCTCAATGGACTGTAGCTCTCCTGTGCCGGCAGCACTCATGCAGCCCCAGACCACGACACTCCCACTACCATGCTGGACTATAGGCAAGACACACTTGTCTTTGTACTCCTCACCTGGTTGCCGTGACACGCGCTTGACACCATCTGAACCAAATACGTTTATCTTGGTCTCATCAGACCACAGGACATGGTTCCAGTAATCCAAGTCCTTAGTATGCTTGTCTTCAGCAAACTGTTTTTTCTTTCTTGTGCCTCATCTTTAGAAGAGGCTTCCTTCTGGGAAGACAGCCATGCAGACCAATTTGATACAGAGTGCAGCATATGGTCTGAGCACTGACAGGCTGACCCCCCACCTCTTCAACCTCTGCAGCAATGCTGTCAGCACTCATACGTCTATTTCCCAAAGACAACCTCTGGATATGATGCTGAGCATGTGCACTCAACTCCTTTGGTCGACCATAGCGAGGCCTGTTCTGAGAGGAACCTGTCCTGTTAAACCACTGTATGGTCTTGACCAGCATGCTGCAGCTCAGTTTGAGGGTCTAGGGAATCTTCTTATAGCCTAGGCCATCTTTATGTAGAGAAGCAATTCTTTTTTTCAGATCCTCAGAGAGTTTTTTGCCATGAAGTGCCATGTTGAACTTCCAGTGACCAGTATGAGAGAGTGAGAGTGATAACACCAAATTTAACACACCTGCTTCCCATCCACACCTGAGACCTTGTAACACTAACGAGTCACATGACAACGGGGAGGGAAAATGGCTAATTGGGCCCAATTTGGACATTTTCACTTAGGGGTGTACTCACTTTTGTTGCCAGCGGTTTAGACATTAATGGGTGTGTGTTGAGTTATTTTGAGGGGACAGCAAATTTACACTGTTATACAAGCTGTACACTCACTACTTTACATTGTAGCAAAGTGTCATTTCTTCAGTGTTGTCACATGAAAAGATATAATAATATATAATTACAAAAATGTGAGGGGTGTACTCCCTTTTGTGAGATACTGTATGTTCCCCCAGCCACAAAGTAACGCTAAGTTGGCTCCAGTGATGATGAGGATGGAGGGGATGATGATGATGAGGTCACTGATGCAACTTGGGTGCCAGATAGAGCAGAGGAGGAAAGTCATGGGTTCGTTTAAGTGGCGTCTCATTCACAATTCTATGACACTCCTGGACTACTGAACCAGACACCCGCTCTCATTTTCTGAGTAAAGACATTTGAGCCTCGGCTTTGAGTGGCGTTACAAGCTTTTCCATGATTATATTGCAGCTATGTATTCATTAATACGTTATTAAATTAAAAGCAGTGTAAATAACTGAATTTGATCTAGAATCAGCCTGTTGCAATCAACTGTAAAGCAGAGTTTAGAATGCAATGGGGAAACAACCAGGGCTGCTGTTAGAAATCACGGGGGCCTATACAGTTTACTTGACAGGACCACACCCTCCACCGCCAAAAATATCAAAACATTCTTCTCAATAAAAATACACTAACATTATTATTAGCAGGTATAAACAAAACATAACTTACAAAATTCCTTCTAAATCTAAAAAATAAAACTGTATTCAGTTAATAAATAGAGCTCTAAAGATTGCGAGTAGAGTTGAGCGGACACCTGGATGTTCGGGTTTGTTGGGTTGGCCGAACTTCACAAAAAAGTTTGGGTTTGGCCCCGAACTTGACCCCGAACCCCATTGAAGTCAATGGTGACCCGAACTTTTGGGAACTGAAATGGCTCTAAAAAAGTCCTGGAAAGGGCTAGAGGGCTGCAAAAGGAAGCAAAATGGGGGTAAGAGTAGGGCAAGTGCCCTGCAAACAAATGTGGATAGGGAAATAACTTAAAATCACATAAAAAAATTAAAAATGGAGGAGGAGGTGGATGTGGATTAGAAGATTGAAGAGGCGGTGACCGTGGTGATGTAGGTGGAAGTGGCGGTGGAGGAGGAGGAGGTAGCCAACACTGTTTTTTGTTTGTTTTTGTTTTTTTTTCTAATTGGGGTAGTCCCCCAAAATATTGAGACATATTAAAAAAAAAAAAAAGATTACTATCTGCAGACAAACCCAGAGATGTTCTAGCACGGGTTCACTTTTTCCATATAAAATGTACCATGGTTTATTTTTCATGTTTCTCCTGTTACAAATTTCAATAACGACTTATGTTCTATAAAAAAAAAAAAAGAATAAGTTCACTTAAGTATACCAATGGCTGTGTGATCCCGGTATAAATGTCTTTTTTGCACAAGGTACAGACAAGTCTTGTGGGATCCGGGTGGGAGACAATGTGAAGGAACTGGAGGCATTGTCAGCCACCCAATCTACTATCGCCTGTACTTGTTCTGGCCTCACCATTCGTTGAGCGGCATTCGGGCCTACCATATAACGTTGAAGGTTCTGTCGGCTACTCGCACCTGAGGAAGGTGTTTCACTTGTGTGTGTAGCTGGCACAGATCGACCACGTCCTCTCCTTGCAACAGGAGCTTCACCAACACCAGCAGCACCACAACCACGTCCCTTATTTGACGCTCTCCTCATTCTGGACGCAAATGTACTATTTAGCACAAATTTATATTATTTTTTTTTTATGTCAGCGCACTTTTTAATTTTGTGCAAGAAATGCACAGCAAGGTGCAAATGTACTATGTAGCACTATTTATTATTCTTTTTTTTTAAACCAGTAATGTCGACGCACTTTTTATTTTTGTGCAAGAAATGCACCGCTGGCCGCAAATGTAGTATTTAGAATTTTTTTTTTTTAAACCAGCAATGTAGACGCACTTTTTATTTTTGTGCAAGAAATGCACCACTGGCTACAAATGTAGTATTTAGAATAATTTTTTTTTTTTTAAACCAGCAATGTAGACGCACTTTTTAATTTTGTGCAAGAAATGCCCCGCTGGCCGCAAATGTAATATTTTGCACAAAAAAAAAAAAAATGTTTTACTTTGTCTAGCTGCAATGTAAAAGCAGTATTTAAATATGCCAAAATGTTGCCAACTGAATTAACAGAACACGATTAAAGTAGTGTCCCTGACACACAAGCAGTTGCAAGTGCACTGCACTTGTATAAATGGCTGCAAACGCCCACTTAACAAACAGAAAAATTGCTTAGGTTTTATATGAGGCACTTTGCTTAGCAAACAAAATGTACTCTAGCAAACAAAAATCTCCTCTAGCACCCACCTACCAATAAATCGCTGTTTTTAACAGATTTTCTAAAGCTAATCTGTCCCTCACAGCAGCAGCAGCAGCAGCATCCTCTCCCTACACTAGTATGAGATGATTTTCTAAAGCTAATCTGTCCCTCACAGCAGCAGCAGCAGCATCCTCTCCCTACACTAGTTTGAGATGATGTGACATGCAGCACTACGTGACTCCAGCTTATATAGAGGCTGGGTCACATGATGCACTGGCCAATCACAGCCATGCCATAAGTAGGCATGGCTGTGATGGCTTCTAAGGGCAAACGAGTGAAACGCTTGTTGATTGGCTGCCCTGCAGCTATTCAACAGGCACAAAAAAATACCCAAACCCGGACTTTTTCTCAAATGTCCTGGTTCAGGACACGGACACCCTACAGTCCGGTACGAACCCGAACTTTACAGTTCGGGTACGCTCAACTCTAATCATGAGGCTCATTCACATGGGTGCTGTTGCCTGCATAGTGTGGATTGTTTATGTGGCTGGAGCTGCATAGAGCTGTGTGAAGGCAGCAGTGTTACTCTATGGTGGCACAGCAGCTGTACAAACACAGCCTTAGGTCCTAATTTGACAGGCATATGGGTGCAAGTGTAGGACCCCTAATGCAGACAGTGTGCATTTTGGACCACTCACTAACATCTGTAAACTTACTTATCAAATTAGGACCAGTAGCACAGTTTGTGCAGCCACTGCATCCACATAGAGTAACAGGTGGCTCCAGCCGCATGAACCTACCCCTTTTTCACATGGCCAGAGTACCTGGGATAATGGGCCCTTAGGGCTGGTTCAAATATCAAATAACACCCCCCCCCCCCCACAGGCACTACCCACTTTAGCTGCAAAAGCAGCAGCTGGGGGTGTAGACATGCTATAGCCACAGCAGGAATCATACCCCATGTTGAGCATGACCAATTCAAGTGAATGGTGCTGCCCTGAAAGCACACAACAACTGAATGCAATGCATATGGTTGCAGCTCTCTGATCTGAGCAGGAATCTCACTTCAGAGTGCAAAGAATGTGTGAACAAGCCCCTAATTTTTTTAAATTGTTTTTTACTATTTTATTTATTTAGCATTTTTAACAGCCCTGTTGGGGGGGGGGGGATATCAGGGGTTAAAACAGACCCCCGATGTCTCACATTTGAGACAGAGAAAGGGACTGGGGACAAAGATCCCCAATCCTTTCTCTGCAACCTTAGTTGTGCAGCAGATTAATGAGCAAGAGGCTCTCTATACAGAGGCCTATTTTAATTCACAAATCAAAGCAGGGTGAACAACAGTTTAATATGATTCAGTGAAGAATGAACACAGATGCAAATGGTATCAATCACTCACTGTGTTTGTTCAGGTAAGGAACGGCTGGTAAACATGAGAAAGCCTGTTTACCAGTCCCCCCCCCCCATGCTCCATCCTGAACCTGATCCCCCTGTGCTACAACAGCAGCTGCAGCCATCGGGAGGGAAAGAGGGGAGTACAGGGGGATTTTTACTGTGGGAGGGACCACCAGTACAGAGGTATCAGCGTGAGGGGGAAGGATCCGTCTTCAGAATTCGATCACCCTGTGGCTCCCCAACAGCAGCTGAAACCGGCCGGAGTAAGAAGAGGAAAGCCAGCTGGCAGAGCTGCTGGGGAGAGGTGCTGGGGGATTTGTATTGCAGGGGACCAGAACAGGGAGGATCCATCTTCAGAGTCAAATCTCCATAGGTTCCTTTCAGTAGCTTAAGCCAGTGGAAGGGAGAGGAGAGAAACTGTCCGTCAGCACTGTGGTAAAGAGGCACAGGGGGATCTGTACTGCGGGGACCAGGACAGGGAGGATTCATCTTCAGAGTCCAATTTCCATAGGTTCCTTGCAGTAGCTTAAAGTGATACTAAAGTCTTGGTTTTTCTTCGTTTAAAAATAACAAACATGTTATACACACCTGCTTTATGCAGTGGTTTTGCACAGAGCAGCCCAGAACCTCCTCTTCTCAAGCCCTTCACCAGCGCTCCTTGCCCCTTCCCTCCTGCCGAGTGCCCCCACAGCAAGCACCTTTCTATGGGGTCACCCGAGCTGAGCTACTGCTCTTTGTGTCCATTCAGACATGGAGCCATGGCTCAACCCCACCCCCTCTCTCTACTCATTGGCTCACTGACTTTGATTGACAGCAGTGGAAGCCAATGGCACCCGCTGTGTGTTTCAGCCAATCAGGAGGGAGAGTCCTGGACAGCCGAGTCTCTCTTGCAACATTGCTGAATCAAGATGGGATCAGGTAAATATTTGAGGGGCTGAGGGCTGAAGAATGCATTAAGTTAAAAAACCTTCTGCCTTTAGAACCATTTTAAGTGAAGGGAAGCGAGAGGAGGGAAACTGGCCAGCAGCACTGTGGTAAAGAGGCACCGGAGGATCTGTGCTTTGGGGGCCACGACAATGAGGATCAGAGCAAAGGAGGATCTATCTTCAGAGTCCAATCCCCCTGTGGCTAGCCTGCAGCAGCTGAAGCCAGTGGGAGGTAGAGTAGGTGAAGCTGGCTTCATTGCAGAGGGAGCCACAGGGGGATCACTTATGTATACAAACAGGACCACCAACAAAGCAGTACAGCCAGCCATCCTGCTGATCAAGTGCCTGGGGCCTCCATTTGATAGGGTCCGCACCCTGTACAGGAGGAATATTATTTGCAGCTCTGGAAGCAACACAAGGAGCTAATCAGTTGTACTGCAGTACTCCTGCACTAACAAATTACATGCTGATAGGAGGGGAGATCATAGTTACCAAGAGGCCATCACATCAGTATGCTGATTCTCCTTTATTTATCCAGAGGCTCACATTGTTTATATGTCATTGGTACTGCTTATTCTTTCGCAGTCCATTCACAAGCTAGGATAGGGTCAAGACCCATAAATGTTATTTATCTGCAACATTGCAAAGTCAGGTCTTTTGACCAGCTAGACAGGGCTGTGCTGTTTGACAGAGTTATGAAAATCTCTGTATTTAGCTGTTTTGCAGCTTTAGAGCTGAACTCTACACAGATGTAAAAGACAACATGAATTAATGCAGCTCGGTAATCATGTTTTACATCATTACATTTGTTAAATGCTAGCAGTTTAGGTACCAGAATTTGACCTAGTATTAGCCTCTTGCAGTCTTTGTGTAGCAGAGCTCAAGTGTTACAGGAAGAAGAAGTACACGAGCCAATCAGTTCATAGCCTGACAAGGAGCATCCTGATAGGAAAAGAAAGCAATGTGACAGAGAGATAAGTTCCCCATTGTGCTTCTTCTCTTTTCACTATCCAGTAACATGCTGGGGCAGATCCAGAAAGACCCAGACTCAGAGAAAGTGGTTTGAACAATTCTCACCATCAAATTGAGGACATCTAGTGATGGATAAAGTGCTGTAGGGGAAACATCTGAATTGAAGCTTAAACGATAAGCTCATCTTTTGCAGGTAAAATGTGTGTTTATTTTATTTATTCCAGCATCCTGCAGAGCATTGCACCCATGATGAGGAGGTCATAGGTCTAATGCTAGGCTCCTGCAGACGGCCTCTGTAGCTGTCTGTCCCATGGACTCCTGAAATAGATGATGTTGATATCCCAGGAGTCCATGGAAATCACCTAAATTGATTGAGAGGTTGCCATAACAACGGGGGCAGGAACTTCTGCTGATGCCGCCTTTGCTATGGCAACCTGTCACGAGAAAACGGTGCCGTGAAGTGTCATTACAGGGCAGGCGTGAGATTGGGAGGTGCATGGTGGGTAGCCAGCTGCACCAAATCCTGGAATAAACACAAGCAGGCTTCAGATGCCCACAACTTTGATGGCCCCTGCCTGCTTCCGAGATCAGGAAGGAACACATTAATAACATTATTCAAATCTTAAAGTTGAAGTTTTAACAATCATGGAAGAATATTAAAAAAAAAGGAATGATTATGGGGACTGGAGCTCCGCTTCAATAACCCATTAAAGTTTCAACTCTTCAAGGAGTCAACTCTTCAAGGAGTCCAAGGAAATCGCCTTATGACAACGTTGTCTAGGTGGCCGGACTGGAAGTGCCGCATACACAGCTCTAAATAAGGTATCTAGACATTAAAATATATATACTGTATATTATCCATTTAGAAATGCACTGCAGATAGCAACATAGATGAAAGTATATTATAAAAATGGGTGGAACTCCACTTTAACTTTTATCTTGCATTATGTGGGTGGAGTTCTGCTTTATTTTGTATGGCAGTTGGAAGATTTCATAGAGGCAGATTAATCATAGTGTTATCATGTTTTATGCCACATTTCAAAACCTTATCAGAATGCACCAATAGGATGATGTTCACTCCATTTCTGAGAACTCCAAAACTATTACTAGTCCTACAAAATGTGCTGACTGATGATCTTCTGTGGAATATTTTTTGTAAAAAGACTGCATTTGGAACACATATTTAAACATCATAACTGAGCACAATGCTACTGCCTGGTGGTAACACATGCCAGCATTTTATTTGTTTCTGTGATTTCAAGTTGTGGCACTAGTATTGGTAATCAAATATTTCATGTTTGAATAATGTTTATTAATTGCAGGAGATGCTGATCCAGAAATACAACTTGATTGTGAAGAGGCTGAAGGCAGCCAAAAAGATATATTTTCAGAGACATGGGCAAATGTAAATTATTTGTAGCTCCTGATGATTCATGCTGTTTGCCTGAATCAATTTTGTATGCTTCATTATGCAGCATACACCATATGTTCCCTTATATTTCAAATCAAATATCATTCCGGCATTTAAAATCATCAATTTTAATCACACATACTTATTTATGTCCATGGTTATTTTCTTCTTTTCATTGTGTTTTAATGAAACTATGATTTTTTTTGTTGTTGTTTAAAAGTTCAGTATTTGAAAATGTTATATCTGTCACTGATTTATTATAAATAAGTGATGATTTATGCAGTGCTAGCCTGCAAGCCTTTATTCATACGGTCTTCTTAGAAAGAGAGATGTTTTGTTGATGGAATTAGAAGAATAAGGTGTGCAATTTGATTGGTGACTGCATACTAAAGTTTCCTGTTTGCTTTTCAGTGAGATAATTGTGTTGTGCTTGTAAAACACAAGGTATAATAAAATAAGTGACAAACTCATTATTGTGTACAGACAGATAGAAATACTTTATAACAAACAAAAAACGTCAATCAAACCCGTATGTGTAAAAGCAGGGCTTTATTCTAAGAGAATAGGGGCGGGTACTCACCCCTTCCTTGCCAAGGACACTCTTATCTTTGCCCCCTATCCACCTCCCAGTATCACCTCTTGCTTCTAACCTCTTCCCACTCCTAATAGATTTTTTTTTCAAATTTTTTATTTAGAAAAAGAAGGCAGTTTCCAGATTATACAGGTGTCAATACGCACAAAGATGGAAGTACAAAAAGGATCCATTAGCATCTGGTTTCCAATACGATAACATAAGTCAGTGAGATGTAATCAATAAACCAGTTAGACTGGTCAAAGAACCAAGATATGTAAATAGTCATCCCATCCCAAAGAGGGAACAGGGGGAACATAATCAGTCAGGAATTAACAATGCAGGTAAGAGCATACCAGAAGCGTACCCACTGCGCATCAGAAAACGACCAAGATTTTTATATGAGCAGAAAATTAAGACAAGTAAAGAAAGAAAAGAAAAGCTAAATGAAAGAAGGACAGGTAAGAGAAGGAAAGGGGGAGGGGAGGTTTGTAGAGCTGACTCACCACAGAGGATGGAGTAGATTATCTCCATCAACCAGCAGGACCCACATCCAAGAGAGCCTCACCTTTTGTAAACGTGTTCCATAAAGTCCAAGTTTTCATGTGCACCTCTCATTTATGCTGTATTGTCAACACCAGATCCTCCATCAGGTTCAACTCCTCTATCTTCTTGAGTCACAACCCAATTGATGGAGGCTTTGTGAAGGAGATGACAGAGTACAGATTGCTTGTAAACTTTGGTGGGTATTTTGGAGACATGTAATAGGAAGAAGGCCGGGCATTTGGGACCTAATAATTTGTAAATTTTGTGTCATCCTCCGGATCTCTTTCCAGAAATTCTTAAGCTTGGGGCAGGACCAAAAGACGTGCAACAGTGTCTCCTGTTCCTCCTGGCATCGCCAGTAGGGTTGGTGCCATACGACCCCCTGTTCGGTTTCGCACCAGAACTTTTGGACATCACAAAAGTTCGGAATCGAATAACGAACCCCATTGAAATCTATGGCACCCGAACGTGAAAAATCAAAAGTGCCCATTTTGAAGGCTTATATGAAAGTAATTGGAAATACAATGGTTATGGGGGTCCAGGTACTGCCCTGGGGGACACGCATAAATGAAAAAACATCATTTTTAAATGAGCAATGATTTATTGATGCTTAAAGTTAAAGCATACAAATGAAAAATTCCTTTCAATATAGTGCCTGGGGTGTCCCCTTAGTCTAACTGTAAAGTGGCACATATGCACTGTGTATAGAAGCAATAATTGCATTTATAAAGCCAAAAAATGAAATTTTCCCTGCAAACTTTCTTTATTTTGTAAGCAACAGCTTGGGGAGCTAGTCTGTGTGATGAGGCCACAATGTAGTGCACTGGGAACAAGACTAGAGATTTTTTGGATAAATTCTGGTGTCTCTTCCACAGACTTTGGATAGAAGTAACAGGTGCAGAAAAATTGGGCTTAGGGTGTTGGTGGCATCTTCACACCATAACCCTATAAGAGGTCATCTTGATTAAAGCAAGAATTGGCTCTGCTGTCAAAAATTGCAATAATATGCACCTGTCAAACATGTGAGTAAAAATTGGTCTTTGTTAAGGATTAAGTATGACTCGAACAACAGGTGTTCATTTGTACATAGCACAAACAAACATATTGGGCGCTCGCAGGAAGTTTGCCCACTCCAGAGCACCCCATAATGCACTGCGAGATTGCAGTGCATTAAAAGCTGCTGAGTGGCAAAAGCATGCACGTGACCTGTATGCTTTTGCCAATCACAGCACGATGTGCTGTGAGAGCCATGATTGGCCAAAGGGGCTAAGTCCACGCCCCACACTATGTAAGGCTGCTTACATGTACATAGTGTTTATGAATGGATTAGGCAGGCAGTTAGTGTAGTGTGCAGTCAGTCAGCTTAGTGTGTATAACACAGTGTAAGGCAGAATATATATGACAGTGTAGTGTAGAGTATATAACAGTGTAAGGTAGAAGATATAGAACAGTGTAATATAGGGTATATATTACAGTGAAGGGCAGAGTATATATAACAGTGTAGTGTAGAGTATATTACAGTGTAGTGTAGAGTATATATGACAGTGTAGTGTAGAGTATATAACAGTTTACTGAAGAGTAGAGTTGATCGAACCTCTGGAAGTTCGGGTTCTGCTGGTTCGGCCGAACTTCGGGACAAAGTCCAGATTTGGGTCTGGACAGAACCCGAACTTTGACCCGGACCCCGAACCCCATTGAAATCAATGGGGATCCGAACTTTTAGGCACTAAAATGGCTGTAACAAAGTCCTGGAAAGTCCTAGAGGTCTGCAAAAGGAAGGAAAAGGGGGGTAAGGGTCGGACAAGTGCCCTACAAAGAAATGGGGACAGGGAAATAACTTAAAAGCATTTTTAAACTAAAATCACATAAAAAAATCAAAAATGGAGGTGGATGTGGACCATCTTCAAACTGTGTGAAAAGTATAAATTAGCGGGAGAAGCCATATCCCTGTTCTACAATCATCTTCAAACTGTGTGTGAAAAGTATAAATTAGCCTGGAGAAGCCATATCACTGTTCTACAATCATCTTCAAACTGTGTGTGAAAAGTATAAATTAGCCGGGAGAAGCCATATCACTGTTCTAAAATCATCTTCAAACTATGTGTGAAAAGTATAAATTAGCCTGGAGAAGCCATATCACTGTTCTACAATCATCTTCAAACTGTGTGTGAAAAGTATAAATTAGCCTGGAGAAGCCATATCACTGTTCTACAATCATCTTCAAACTGTGTGTGAAAAGTATAAATTAGCGGGAGAAGCCATAGCAGTGTTCTAAAATCATCTTCAAAGTGTATGGGAAAAGCCTATTGCAGGGGGATAGAGCCATATTACTGTTCTTCCAGCCGCATAGAGAGCCATATTATTGTTCTAAATTTTAGAACACTAATATGGCTTCTCCCACTAATTTATACTTTTCACACACAGTTTGAAGATGATTGTAGAACAGTGATATGGCTTCTCCCGGCTAATTTATAGTTTTCACACACAGATTGAAGATGATTGTAGAACAGTGATATGGCTTCTCCAGGCTAATTTATACTTTTCACACACAGTTTGAAG
>BLSH010118680.1:139611-151399 GCA_018402905.1 Glandirana rugosa
TGTGACATGATATATGAGACGGTACGTGACACGATATATGAGACGTCATATGACAAGATATATGAAGTGGGATGTGACATGATATATTAGACGTCATGTGACGTGATATATGAGCTGGGATGTGACATGATATATGAGGTGTCATGTGACACGATATATGAGGCGGGATGTGACATGATATATGAGACGTCATGTGACAAGATATATGTCACGGAACGCTTTCATAAGCCGGGGGAAACTTGAAACGCTGGAAAACGTTGTAAAGTCCGAAGTTTGTATTTCTATATTTTGACATTAAAAAAACACTTCTTAGTTGTTGTTCACCCTGTGTTAGTAATTCACCTTGCTTTAGATAACCTATAAAGTTTGAAAAAATTGTTTATTTTTTGACTTTTTAACCCGCACGTTTTAATAAGTCGGGGAAATGAAAGTCACGTCGTTTGAGAGAGGTCTTCAAGTCACTCCTAGAGACTTACTAGGTTACAACAGAGAGTTTGCTGCACTGAAAGTAAAGGGGCTGAATAATTTTGCACGCCCAATTTTTCAGTTTTTTATTTGTTAAAAAAGTTTGAAATATCCAATAGATTTCGTTCCACTTAATGATTGTGTCCCACTTGTTGTTGATTCTTCACAAAAAAATTACAGTTTTATATCTTTATGTTTGAAGCCTGAAATGTTGCAAAAGGTCGCAAAGTTCAAAGGGGGCCGAATACTTTCGCAAGGCACTGTATATAGAACAGTGTACTGCAGAGTATATAGTACAGTGTAGGGCGGAGTATATAGCACAGTGTACTGTGGAGTATATAGTACAGTGTAGGGTCGAGTATATAGTGCAGTGTACTGCAGATTATATAGTACAGTGTAGGGTGAAGTATATAGAACAGTATACTGCAGAGTATATAGCACAGTGCATGGCAGAGTATATAGTACAGTGTAGGGCAGAGTATCTAGCACAGTGTACTGCAGAGTATATAGCACTGTGTACTGTGGAGTGTATAGCACAGTGTACTTTAGAGTATATAGTACAGTGTGGGGTGGAGTATATAGTAGTGTAGGTGGGAGTATATAGCACAATGTACTGCAGAGTATATAGTACAGTGTACTGTGGAGTATATAGCACAGTGTACTGCAGAGTATATAGTACAGTGTAGGATAGAGTATATAGCACAGTGTACTGTGGAGTAAATAGTACAATGCAGGGCAGAGTGCATAACACAGTGTACTGCGGAGTATATAGCACAGTGTACTGCGAAGTACATAGCACAGTGTAGGGCAGAGTATATAGCACAGTGCATCAGGTGTGATAATTTTTTAATGATTTGCACCATAGTTTGTAGACTCTATAACTTTTACACAGACTAAATAATATCCACTAATTTGGGTTATTTTTAACAAAGATATGCAGCGGTATAAATTTTAGCCTAAATTTATGAACAAAATAACTTATTTGCAAAATTTTATAACAGAAACTAAAAAAAAGTGTTTTTTTTCAAAATGTTCTTTTTGAAATAATATTGTAAAATATAAAAAACCCAGTGGTGATTAAATACCACAAAAAGAAAGCTCTATTTGTGTGAAAAAAATTTGTTTGGGTACAGTGTTTCATGACCGAGTAATTGTCATTCAAAGTGTGAGAGCACTGAGAGCTGAACGCTGGTCTGGGTAGGAAGGGGCTGAAAGTGCACTGTATTGAAGTGGTTAAGGGGAACCCTATGACAGAATTAAGAAAAAAATGGCATGGGGTCCCCCCAAAATCCAGACCAGACACTTAACTGAGCATGCAGCCTGGCAGGTCAGGATAGGGGGGGACAAGTGAGTGCCACATGCCCTCAACATGGAGGGGTGGGTGCTTTGGGACAGGAGGGCTCTGCCCTCTCTGAAGTCACATGCCATCACGTGACATCAGAGGGGGCTGGTTGTAACCAGCCACCTGGTTACATCACTGGGTGGCCCCGCCCTTGCCTATAAATAAACTGCCAAAGTGCAATACGGCGGGTAGCCTTCAATGGAGACGGAGCGTTTTTTATTTTTCTCTATTTTTTGGGTTTGTGCGGTGGCATGATTGACAATGGATTACATCACGGGACACTTTTTTATTTTTTAATAAAGGAATTGTCACAAACTGTCTCCTGTGGTTTTTACTTTTTTTGGTGAATGGGTAGGGGTACTATGTACCCCTACCCATTCACAAGGGGGGCGGGATCTGGGGGGCCTTATTAAAGGAGGCTTTCAGATTCCGATAAGCCCCCCACCCACAGACCCCGACAACCACAGCCCAGGGTTGTCAGGAAGAGGCCCTTGTCCCCATCAACATGGGGACAAGGTGCTTTGGGGTGGGGGGCGCCCCCTACCACAAAGCACCCACGCCCCCATGTTGAGGGCATGTGGACTGGCATGGACCTAAAAGGCCTTGTATGGACTGGGGGGGACCGCACGCCCTTTTTTTTAATTTTTTTTGCTCTGTACTGCCAGGAGCTGGCAATATATTACAGCCACAAGCAATATTACATTTTTTTCCTTTAGAAATGGCATTATTGCTGTGGCACTGTTCTACACATTGCGCAGATGCGCCACTTTACCGGCAGACCAAGGGGACCCCCCAGGCACAATATTTAAAGGAATATTTCATTTTTATTGTTTCACTTTAAGCATTATTAGAATCACTGCTCCTGAAAAAAAGATTGTTTTAAAAACTTTTTTGCATTGATACATGTCCCCTAGGTCAGTGCCCAGGTACCCATACTCTTTTTATGGCAATAACTTGTATATAAGCCTTTAAAATGAGGACTTTTGATTTTTCCTGTTCAAGGTGTTCTGGTGCAAACTGAACCGAGGGGGTGTTCGGCCCATCACTAGTCTTTGGGTGTTAGTGGCGTCTTCACACCATAACCCTATTGAGGTACTCTTGACGGAAGCAAGAATTGGCCTTGCTGTAAAAAATTTAAATGCTATGCACCTGTCAAACAGGTGCAGAAAAATTGGTCTTTGGGTGTGAGTGGTGCCTTCACACTGTAACCCTATTAAGGTACTCTTGATGAAAGCAAGAATTAGCCTTGCTGTAAAAATTGAAATGATATGCACCTGTCAGACAGGTGCAGAAAAATTGGTCTTTGGGTGTTACTTGTGCCCATAAAACATACACCAAAAACATTCTTCCAGATGAAATCAAAACCCACAATGCTAGACATCCTAGAAGTCCCGCAGAGATTCCACATCCCAAAAACACTTAATCAGCGACATCTGCATCAGGGGCTTCATAGCTGCTGGTAATCCATGACTGATTAATTTTGATAAATGTCAGACGGTCCATGGAGTCTGTGGACAAACGCGTTCTATTATCAGTAACAAAACCTCCAGCAGCACTGAATGTCCGTTCGGAAAGCACGCTGGATGTAGGGCAGCCCAATAGCTCAATTGCATACTGGGCAAATTCTGGCCAGTGGTCTATTCTCATGACCCAGGAAGCCAGTGGATCGTCGACTGGAAAGCTCTCCATCTCTGTTTTCGCCCCTAGATAATTGTCCACCATGTGACGCAGACGGTGCAGATGGGATGTGGAAGCTGACAGCCCTGGGTGGCGAGGACTAAAAAAATAGTGAAATACATCACTTAGACGACCACCTTCTCTACCGCTTCCTCCTTGACCAACAGAAGCCTCAAAACTACGTTTTCCATGACACTGTAACCTACCAGAGTCAGGAAAAGTATTCAACAAACTCCTCTCTAACTGGTTTCCGACCACGTGTCGCGTATTTACTGCGGTAGCGTGGCGCTTTCTCGCAAATCGCTGTATATAAGCGGCGATCCATGCGTGCGCAGTTAGTGCTGCTCGTGCCCGCCACACTCTGCAGGAGTGTGCCCACGGCTTATGCAGACCCGATGTCTGCGGGGAGCTGCAATGACCTGCCAGAGAGAAAGAACGGGGGAACCGCCGATGTAAACACGGCGGTTCCCCGCTCTGTCAGTGCGCATGTAAGAGATCTACTGAACCCTTTCACTGGGATCAGTTAGATCTTTTATGCCCATGGTAGCCCAGCCCCCTCAAAGTTAGAACATGCCTAGGGAACACAGTTAACCCCTAGATCTCCCCCTGCAGGTTAACCCCTTCACTGCCAATGACATTTATACAGTAAGCAGTGAATATTTACATTTCTGATCGCTGTATAAATGTCATTGGTCCCAAAAACATGTAAAAAATGTCCGACATGTCCGCCCCAATATCAAAGTCCTGATAAAAATGGCAGATCGCCGCCATTACTAGTAAAAAAAAAATGTAAAACCGCCAGAAATTCATTGTATTTTAGCAAAAAGTAAGCAAAATTGTCACTCTTTTTTTGTTAATAGCGGTGATCAGAAATAATGCAGAGGTGATCAAATACCACCAAAAGAAAGTTCTAGGAAAGGACGCAAATTTTGTTTGGGTACAACATCGCACGACCGGGCAATTGTCAGTTAAAGCGATGCAGTGCCGAATGGCAAAAAGTGCTCTGGTCCTACAGTGGGAAATCCTTCCGGGTTGAAGTGGTTAAGGTGGCCTCAAGAGATTTCATCTTCTGCACTCTCTGTGGGGATGGGATGAGTTCTGAGACTTTCCCCTTGTAACGGAGGTCAAGGAGGGTTGCTAACTAATAGTGATCCTTCTCCTTTAGGTCACATATTCTTGGGCCCTTTCACAGGTTTTGAAGCATGAGGGAGCCCATGCACTGCAAATCTGTGGAGGCATGAGAAGCAGACTCCTCAGGGTCACTCAGGATTATAGTATCTGGAACTGCTTCCTCCCAGCCACATACTACTCCCAAGGGTTCTGGGGATGGGAAACTATCTCTTACTGTTTGACATATGTCTTCCTCTGCTTCAATGCCTCCAAAACTGCGAGAATCCTCCTCCTCCTCCTCCTCTCTCTCATCTTGTGTGTTCTGTGGCATGGGAACAATGTTGTCTGCATAAAATGGGCCTTGAGAGGAAAGTAAGTCCTCCATTTCCTCCTGCTGCTCTGCCTTGAGTGCCCTGTCCATAATGTTACACAGAGTCTGCTCCAGCAGGAACACAACAGGGATTGTGTCACTGATGCATGCATTGTCAGGGCTCACCATCCTTGTGGCCTCCTCAAATGCTGGCCTGAGCCTGTCGTTGTGCCATACTCACATAGGTACTCATTGATGGCCCTCTGCTGCATGTGTAGCCACTGCAGCAATGCCAAAGTCGAGTTCCACCTGGTGGGCATGTCACAAATACAGGCAGGTGGAATTCCCGCTGAGCTTCAGCCAACTGAGCACTGGCTGTGTATGACCGCCTGAAATGGCTACAGACCCTTATTGCCTGCTTTAGCAGATCTTCCAACCCTGGGTACCTATTTAGGAAATGCTGCCCCACCAAACTGAGGACATGTGCCAGGCATGGCACATGCGTAAACGTTTCCTATCTAAGGGCGGACAGGAGGTTTGTATTGTACACCACCATTCCTGGCTCCAGCTGGCGTGGTGCGAACCATCTCTGTGCCCGTCCTTGCAGAGCTGCAAGAATCTTTGCTCTGGGGTGGTTCCTGTCTCCTAGACACACCAGCTGAAGCACTGCATTTCACCTTTTAGCCTGACTCATTAACCACTTCAGCCCCGGAAGGATTTCCCAGGTTAGGAGCCCTTTTTGCGATTTGGCACTGCGTTGCTTTAACTGACAATTGCGCAGTCGTGCGACGTTGTACCCAAACGAAATGTGCGTCCTTTTTTTCCCACAAATAGAGCTTTCTTTTGGTGGTATTTGATCACCTCTGCGTCATTTCTGATCACCGCTATAAACAAAAGAAGAGCAACAATTTTGCAAAAAAAACACATTTCAAACTTTTTTCTAAAATACTAATCCAAAAAAAATATAAAAAAGCATATTTTTTCTTCAGTTTTGGCTGATTTATATTCTTCCTCATATTTTTGGTAAAAAAAATCGCAATCTGCATTTATTGATTGATTTGCGCAAAAGTGGCCACGTTTACGGATGATGAGATTTAATTTCTGGGGTTTTTCATTCATTTTTTTATTTTTTTCTAGTAATGGCATTGATCTGCGATTTTTAGCGGTACTGAGATATTGCAGCGGACATGTCGGACCATTTTGACACTTTTTTAGGACCAATGACATTTATACAGCGATCAGAAATTTAAATGTCCACTGATTACTGTATAAATGTCATTGGCGGTGAAGGGGTTAACCTGCAGAGGGGGATCTAGGGGTTAAGTGTATTCCCTGGGCGTGTTGTAAGTGTGGGGGGACTGGGCTACCATGGGCATAAGAGATCTAACTGATCCCAGTGACAGGGATCAGTAGATCTCCTATGCCCCCACCAACAGAGCGGGGAACCGCCGTGTTTACATCGGTGGTTCCCCGTTCTTTGGCTGTGGCCACTCATCATGGCTCACCGAGCTGGGCGTGCGCCCCCTAGTGGCCACCTGCAGATCTGCGCTTTTTTACTGCGATTCACGCTAAGTGTCCACACTGCCGCCGTGATTATGCGGTAGGCTGTGTGGAACCGGTTAAATAGCGCCTTGAACGTTTAGGGGGTACTTGAGGTTCACAGAACAATTCAGCAGAGCAGGGCATTCAGGAAGAGTAGGAGGACGGGGGTAGAGCTGACAAATTTTGCATCATCACCAGCTGTATGGAGACGTGGGGGCACAACAAGCTGTAGCACTGAGCCCTGTCCTGCATCCTTCTGAGTTGCAAGCAGAGTTATCCAGTGTGCTGTGAACTAAATGTATTGTCTCTGCCCATGCTTGTAGGATCACGCATCAGCAGTAACGTGAACTTTCCAGCTGACTGCCTTGCCCACCAGTGCCACAACATTGCTTTCCACGTGATGGTAGAGAGCTGGAATGGCCTTACATGAAAAGAAATAGTGACTGGGAATCAGCCATTGTGGTACAGCACATTCTGCAAATTCACGGAAGGGGGTAGAATCCACCAGACAGAAAGACAGAAGTTGTAGCAACTTTGACAAGCTGGCATTTAGATGCTGAGCAGGTGGGTGACAGTGACTGTATTTTTTTCTGCTGCAGCAGATAGGGTAGAGAAATTTGTCAGCTATAGTCTACAGCTGGTGGTGTGCTTCTGGCAGATGTGGTGCAAGTACCTGGGACACCCTGTGCTATACCATCATCCCTGTCAGTGAGTGAGACTGAGGTGAGTAAGGAGGAGAAACAGATTTGTGCCCCCTTTTGTGTGACTTTTAGGTGCTCTTGCCAATGGGCTGAGTGGTGTAAAGAAAAATGCCTTGTCTAGCATGTGGTACCAAAATGTCCGGTGTTTTTGCCACGCTTGATGTGCTTGAGACAAAGTTTCCAACTTGCAACAATGCGTTCGGCTGCACATGTGGGAATTGGGCAGGGAGATAACAGCTCCACAATCTGATGAAATAGGGTGGCTGCTCTCTACTTCCATGATGGCTGCCTCATTGGGGTCGTGCCTCACCCTCACTTTCCTCCTCTGCTCTATCTGCCACCCAAGTCACATCAGTGACCTCATCATCATCATTTCCTCTATCCTCATTACCACTGGAGACAACTTGGCAATACACTGTGGCTGGGGGAGCATGAATGCCAATTTGTGTACCAGTGTTCTCCCCTCTCTGTAGGCTCATGTTGCTGCCTTCCTCAACCTCAGACCAATATCTGAATAAAGAAATGGCTGTGCATCATCAAGGAGCAAGTGGCCGACGCTGTGTTCAAATAACTCAGCTGACTCCTCCATGCCTGATGCTGGGGCTATGGCAGGAATAGCTGTGGACAAGGAGGCAGGTTTAGCCACTCTGGCAGCTGCAGGGGACTGTGCACTAATCTTTGCTTGGTTGATGAAAGATGAGGAGCATGAGGACGGTTTAGTAAGCCAGTCAACCATCTCCTCTGCATGCTGTGGCTGGATAGCATGGGCAACATCACTAAACAGAGGAAATGATGCCCTGCCTGAGGACTGACCATGTCCACCTTTGCCTGTGGACACATACATTTCTGGCCCCCTTTGCTTTAACCCACAGAAATATATGGCGTTAAACTTACAGTAACACACAGAATTATGCAGCGTTAAACTTGCAGTAACGCACAGAAATATACTGTGTTAAACTTGGCAGTAACGCACAGAAATATATGGCGTTAAACTTGCAGTAACACAATGAAATATATGGTGTTAAATTTGTAGTAGCACACAGAAATATATGGCATTAAATTTGCAGTAACACACTGGAATATGCAGCGTTAAACTTGCAGTAATGCACAGAAATATATGGCATTAAACTTGCAGTAACGCACAGAAATATACGACTTTAACCACTTCAGCCCCGGAAGGATTTCCCCCTTTATGACCAGAGCACTTTTTGCAATTTGGCACTGCGTCACTTTAACTGACAATTGCACAGTCATGCGATGTTGTACCCAAACAAAATTGACATCCTTTTTTTCCCACAAATAGAGCTTTCTTTTCGTGGTATTTGATCACCTCTGTGGTTTTTATTTTTTGCGCTATAAACAAAGAGCGCCAATTTTGCAAAAAAAAAGCAATATTCCTTACTGGCTTTCACAATGGGGCGGTGCGCTTGCAGGAGGTATACACTGCTCCCCCACTGCCCCCTCCATTGTAATCAATGGGCAGCTCTTCCAAAGCGGCTGGACCACATCGGTTGTGCTATGCAGTGGTGCTTTTAATCCCTTGTTAACCCCTCTTGGGGGTTAAAAGCGCCCCACTCCCATCTGCATAATAGCGGTAAAGTGCCATTAAAAGTAGCGGGGCTTTACCACTACCAGCTGCCCCAGTGTGAAAGTAGCTTTAAACTTGCAGTAACGCAGAGAAAGTTATGGCATTAAAATTGCAGTAACGCACTGAAATATGCAGCATTAAACTTTCAATAACGCACAGAAAATGATGGTGTTAAACATGCAGTAACGCACAGAAGTATATGGTGTTAAACTGTCAGTAACACACAGAAATATATGGCGTTAAACTTGCAGTAACACGCAGAAATATACGTCTTTAAATCTGCAGTAGCGCACAGAAATATATGTCGTTAAACTTGCAGTAATGCAATGAAATATACAGTGTTAAACTTGCAGTAATGCACAGAAATATACGGCATTAAACTTGCAGTAACACATGGAAATATATAACGTTAAACTTGCAGTAACGCACAGAAATATACGGCGTTAAACTTGCAGTAATGCACTGAAATATACAGTGTTAAACTTGCAGTAATGCACAGAAATATATGGCGTTAAACTTGCAGTAACGCAATAAAATACACAGCATTAAACTTGCAGTAATGCACAGAAATATATGGCTTTAAACTTTCAGTATTGTACTGAAATATACAGCGTTAAACTTTGCAGCAATGCACAGAAATATGCGGCATTAAACTTGCAGTAATGCACAGAAATATATGGCGTTTAACTTGCAGTAATGCAATGAAATTTACAGAGTTAAACTTGCAGTAATGCACTGAAATATACGGCGTCAAACTTCCAGTAAGGCAATGAAATATACTGTGTTAAATGGTCACTACACTCACACTGACTGAACTGTCCCTAGATTCACACTAATGTAGAGATGAATGGTGGTCACTCACTACACTCACACTGACTCAACTATCCCTAGATTCCCACTAATGTAAAGATGAATGGTGGTCTCTCACTACAGTCACACTGACTGAACTATACCTATATTCACACAAAACTAATATTCTACACTGAAAATAGAATCACAATAGCACACTAACTGTCTAGTAGCACAGAACAGAGCCCTGCTCTGTAACTTCCCACACTGATATCACACTAAAAATGTCTGCTATTGAAAGAATACTTTTATAAGAGCAAGAGCCATGATTGGATAGAGTCATCATGACAGCGTCCAATCATGGCTCTGACAGTGATCTGTGCCCTAATTGGGTGAAGCTTTCATTGCTTCAGCCAATCAGAGCTTTCAATGCACTGTGCGGTGGCGCAGTGCATTGTGTTCGTCCAGTGGGCCAAACAAACGGTCAAACACCCCAATGATATGGTTGCTCGGTGAATGAGCGAACAGTCAATATTTGGCCTGAACTCATGCTTGGGACAAACCATTTGCCCATCCTTAATCGCCAGTATCGATCAGAGGCGTTCAGAAAATATTTATATAAAAGAGACGGGGTATGGTACCCCTGGGAGAGAATCTTGAAATTTGTTTCTGGTACTTTTGTGCAAATCGAGGACTTTAAGGTGAACTAGACTGTATTAGGTCGTTATACTGCCGTTAATATCCTACACAAGTCTGACTTCCATTTTGCTAAAAATGGCAGTTGGAAGTCATTGGGGGATGCAAGCAGTAAAGAATACATAATCGAGAGAGTGTGAGGTAAAGGACCTTGGTCAGTGCAGCGGTCAAGCGTAGTCAAATAGCAGCTAAAATTACTGGGGGAGGTTAATGTAAAAAATTGTGTAATTTTTTTTAAGTCTGGGTTGGCATACATTGAGGTTTGATAGATTATCACCGCCAGAATCAGCCACCCAAAATGCAGGCAGAGAGAACAGCCAGGAGCCAGCCCAGGAGTCAGTCAGGAGAAGCCACATCTTCTTTTCCATGCAGCTAAGAAGGATAGGCAAAGGGCATGCTGTTCATATTAATCTACAAGGGACTACCTGTGCCAGTCAGCCAGAACTTAAGAAGAAGTATCAAGAAATGTGGCCACAATTAGAGTTGAGCGAGCCCGGACTGTAAAGTTCGGGTCCATACCAGACTTTAGGGTGTCCGTGTCATGAACCCGATCCCGGACATTTCAAAAAAGTCCAGGATCGGGTTCGGTATTCGGGTATTTTTTGGCACCTGTTGAATAGCTGCAGGGCAGCCAATCAACAAGCGTTTCACTCGTTGACCCTTAGAAGCCATCACAACCATGCCTACTAATGGCATGGCTGTGATTGGCCAGTGCATCATGTAACCCAGACTATTTTTGGCGCCTGTTGAATAGCTGCAGGGCAGCCAATCAACAAGCGTTTCACTTGTTTGCCCTTGGAAGCCATCACAGCCATGCATACTAATGGCATGGCTGTGATTGGCTAGTGCATCATGTGACCCAGCCTCTATATGAGCTGGAGTCACGTAGTGCCGCGTGTCACATTGTCTTGTACTGGAGTAGGGAGAAGATGCTGCTGCCGCTGTGAGGGAGAGATTAGCATTCTAATATCATCTCATCCTGCATTAGAGACAGGTTCCTGGCGGTGCTGTGAGGGAAGTATTAGCGTTCCAATATCATCTGATACTGCATTAGGGACAGTCTCCTGGTGCTGTGAGCGAAACATTAACATTCTAATATCATCTGATACTGCATTAGGTACAGGTTCCAGGCGCTGTGAGGAAAAGATTAGCGTTCTAATATCATCTCATACTGCAGTAGGGACAGGTTCCTGTCGGTGCTGTGAGGGACAGATTATAGTTCTAAAATCATCTCATACTGGAGTAGGGAGAGGTTCCTGTCGGTGCTGTGAGGGACAGATTATTGTTTTAAAATCATATCATAGTGGAGTAGGGAGAGGTTCCTGTCTGTGCTGTGAGGGACAGATTATCGTTCTAAAATAATTTCATAGTGGAGTAGGGAGAGGTTCCTGTTGGTGATGTGAGGGACATATTATCGTTCTAAGATCATCTCATGCTGGAGTAGGGAGAGGTTCCTGTCGGTGCTGTGAGGGACAAATTATCGTTCTAAAATCATCTCATAGTGGAGTAGGAAGAGGTTCCTGTCGGTGCTGTGAGGGACAGATTATCATTCTAAAATCATCTCATAC
>BLSH010118743.1:5492-23843 GCA_018402905.1 Glandirana rugosa
CCGACTTCGTCCGATGGCGGCTATCCTCATCCCGTGTCGCCTCACACCTCCCTACAACAATCTCCTCGAAAATGGAACGACTAACTACTAGGCGTCGTCCTACCACCATCTAACACAACCATCCGAGTCCTCGAGACAGAGGTACGCAGGAAGAGGATGCCACGGTCCGGTGCGGGGGTGCACTAGATCTAGAGTTAGATAGTCTGGTTCTGACCCTTTTTAAGACAAAGGTGTGTGTGTCCCCTAGGGAGTTACATCGGTGTGTTCTTACACCTATATTTTAAAATAGGTCCACCATGTCTTGGGGGCTTAACGAGTTGTTTAAAAGAGGTCTACCACCATCCTGCTGCGGATCATCAATCAGCAAGGTAAAAGCTCCTCTAACAACATCCCTCCACACTCCGCTGTGCCCTACTCCTATCGGCGGTAGCCTGCTTCAGCCCACAGGCTACCACCACACTTCAGGCCTCACAGGAATGAGCCTAAACCCAACCATCTGAGGCTGCCCGTGGATAAAATCCACCATTTAGCAAAATCCCGTCAATCTCTCCCACATACCCTACAAAGCTGCAATACAGCTTGACAGATCAAGCGGCGATCACCCAGCCACGAGTCCGCCACGCGAGTCCCAGGCTCTAACGCGGCCTACACAATTTACCCGCGGCGGCCATCTTGCTCCACCCGAGACCCATAATAGCGCACAAAACAGCTGCCAAAGAGCAAGAGATGCTAGAGCTAGTCAGCTAAACACCATAGCCACTTACAAGCTCCTGTCTGACTACCTGACGGGCTCTGAAGAACTTGCACTCCCAGCAAGGCGGCCATATTGCTCCACCCAAGGCCTACCTCAAGTTAGCAGATACAGTCCACACAGCGACAGGACAATACCAGGCCTGCAAGTTTAAGCTCAAACAGCCACAGAATACTTGTACAACCAGTGCGAAGCCTACACACGTCAAATATCTTGGGATTACCCGTCCACAACTCTGATCCACACAAAACATAACCGGCATAAAGAGAGAACAGACGCACAGTTAATCATGGCAGCCTAACCCAAAGCTCTGAACGGTGGACCGGAGTACTAAAGCCCCTTGTGAACAAACACCAACTCCTGAAGCCAACCATTCAAGCAACTCTTCATTATTAAATGACAACGAGGAAAAGGAAGAACAATCACCACCCAAAAAAACTTACGGCCTTCTTTCACAGACCAGCACCAATGCACAATAGACCTCATTTGAGCGACGAGGCAAGAGCCAATTCTTCATCCGAAACCAACACAGACCTACCGGACGCAGATCTTATAATCCACGAAGAATCATTACCTCTTTCACACCCAGAGGACTCCTCGCCTTCAAACCCCTCTACAGGCAGCCCAGTCAAAGCCAGGATGAGGCTAGACTCACCATCTTTCCCAACATTAACCGAAAGCAGGGGCTCAACCCCCACCAACCCAGAGGTCGACCTACACACCCCAATAGCATCTTTCCCAACCTCGGGACAACCTGTACTTGACACCACGATGAAAGATATGCTACTCTCATTCCAAGCTTCGCTAATGTACAATCTTTCTGGCTTATTCACCAAGTTCAACAACAAGTTACACCATCTAGGAGACAGAGTTACACATATCGAAAATAAAATGGAAGACTGCACCGGTACTATCAATGAATTGGTGGACGCCTATAAAGACTCCAAATCCAACAACACTTGGATCAAAGCAAAGCTGGCTGATCTTGAGGACAGATCAAGGCGCAACAATATTAAACTTCACGGAGTCCCCGAAACAATCCTCCAGCAAAACCTCCAAAAATATGCCCACGACCTAATCTCTGCCCTAATACCTGGCCTATCCCCGGTCGAAAAAACAATAGACCGCATCCACCGCATCCCCAAACCTAAACACCTGGCTGGCTCAACCCCCAGAAATGTGCTGATGAAAATTCACTTCTTCCCAGTGAAAGAACAACTACTCATGAAAGCAAGACAACGCAACAACCTACCAGCTCCCTTTGACCAAATACAAATTTATGCTGACCTGTCGCAATACACACTACAACTAAGAAGGCAACTCAAGACAGTTACCAAAGCACTAAATAATCACAAAATAGTCTATAAATGGCGCTACCCAGCTACTCTTCTAATCAACCACAATGGAACATCCCACTTGGTAAGCCATCTACCAGAAGGTCTAAACCTGCTCCATGCCTGGAACATCATCCCTGATCCGCCTCAAGAACAGATTCCCCTCAGGAGTCCAGTATCACACCAACAAACACAGGCCCAACCACTAACGCTTCTCAAGGGTCCATTCACTTCGCCATACCCTCCAGCCTACCTTTTGAGCATAGAGCTCATACCTACTTTAGTTGTTACGAACTCTTCCCTCGAAAGTTTAGCAGCTTTACCTATCTCAGCTGCTCGTTACAAACTAAAACCGACTGATGTTTGGACCTACTCTTAAAGATTCTCAAGTTGAATATGTTTTAATGTTTCCTTTGTTATCTTTTCCAATTACTACTCCTCGTGACTCAAGTTGATACTATTACTTAACAACAATTGATCTGATCTAACCTCATCACCCAGTCTATATTGCAGGAATTACCCACAGCCCGCTCAATCAAGACAAGCCACGAAATCTAGAGATCCCGTCACCACCCTTCAACAGGACAACAGCCAAGGTTCCCTGTACCTGGTTTCACCAGCGAAAAGTAAGTGCTAACACCACACACTCCAAGCCCTCAAGATGACCATCACAGTTTTATCCTTAAATGCCAGAGGCCTGAACCACCCAGTAAAACGGGCATCCCTCTGGAAAACCGCTCTGCAATTGCGAAGTGACATCATATGCGTCCAAGAGACACATTTCATGACAGACAACTCCCCCCCAATGTAAGCACAAATCATTTCCCCATGTGTTCCAGGCCAATTTTTCCAAAAAAACAAAGAGGAATTCTAATCGTGATCAGAGACTCTGTGTCATTCCAGCTGCATCAAAGTATCATAGACCCCAATGACCTTATCATTATATGTACCATCAATTCTAATAAGTATGTCCTGGCATCTATCTACGCCCCAAACCAGAGACAGATCTCATTCCACAACAAGCCGCTCAAAAAAATAAAACAAGTCCAACAAGGCCACCTACTCATATGTGGAGACTTTAACTTAGTCCCAGACTGCCTACTAAACTCAACATCCAAACCCAAAAGAACCTTACCATCGTTGAACCCACTCTTAAACGCCAATGATCTCTACGATGCTTGGCGCTGCGGACACGCAGAAGAAAGAGACTTTACGTACCTGTCTCCAACACATAATTCTTACTCAAGAATTGATTTGTTCATTCTAGATAAATGTAAAATCATCTGAGATCCATGCGGCCACCTGGTCCGACCACGCGCCAATAACCATTACACTACTAGACAAAAAAACACATTCCAATTCATACTTGTGGCGCACCAACAACTATTTGTTACAAAATCCACAACACGCAAAAACAATATCAAACATGCTAGAAGAGTATTTTCTCAACAACACAGGCTCAGTGGCGGACCCAATGGTTACATAGTGTGCTCATAAAGCTTTTATAAGGGGAATTCTTATCCAACTAGGTGCTAAATTGAAAAGAGAGAGGACGCAGCGCTTAGACGCCATAACGGCGGAAATCAATACACTAGATAACTTAAACAAAAAAACACCCTCCCCAGAAACAACAACTAAAATCTTTGACCTACGCCAAGAACTGTGCAATCTACTACTTCAGTCCCACGGAAAAATCCCTTCGTAAATTAAAGGCCAATAACTTCACAACGGGAAACAAAGCAGGAAAAGCCATGGCCAGACTAATCAAAGGCTGACGCGTAAAATCAAAAATCCAATACCTAAATCACCCAGAATCCAACAATCGGTTGGTCAACCCCAATGATATAGTGGATGCCTTTAGCACATACTATAGCAATCTCTATAACATCCAAAATGACAAATCAACCCACCATCCCTCCACCGAGGAAATCAAATCCTTTTTGGACCACATCACACTCCCCAAACTAACAGAAAACCAATTGTCAAACCTAAACAACCCCTTCAACCAAGCAGAAATTCTCCAAACTATCAATCAGCTACCCACCAATAAAGCCCCAGGACCTGACGGCCTGTCAGGAGAATATTACAAAACCTTCCTCAAAATTCTAACTCCCCACTTGTACACTATCTATAACAGTGCTGCCTCCTCCTCTCTTTTCCCCCCCGAAATGTTAAATGCTACAGTTATCACTCTTCCAAAACCTGGGAAAGACCCGAATTCTCCTAAAAATTTCCGCCCCATCGCATTACTTAACATAGACCTAAAGATCTACGCTAAGCTATTAGCCAATAGATTAATGGTATTTCTTCCATCCTTAATAAATAAGGACCAATCAGGATTTGTTAGAGGCAGACAAACCTCAGACGCCACTATAAGATTAATAAATCTCATATATCATGCAGAACATACAGGAACGCCTTCTCTGCTCCTCTCCCTGGATGCAGAGAAGGCGTTCGACAGAGTACATCGGAAATATCTTCACTCAGTACTCCACAAATTCGGTTTCCAAGGACGCATTCTCAACGCAATTATGGCACTCTACACATCCCCATCGGCCCAAGTATTTACCTCGGAATGTATATCCAAACCATTTAATATCACAAACGGAACAAGACAGGGCTGCCCCCTTTCCCCCTTGATCTTTAATTTAACAATCGAACCCCTCGCAGAACACATAAGAACAAACCAACTGATAACAGGTCTCAAAGTTAATACCCAAGAACACAAAATTAGTCTATTTGCGGACGACGTGATCCTCATATTAACAAACCCAAACACCTCACTAGCTGCAGCACAAAACACATTGAATTGGTTCAGTAGAGTATCATACTACAAAGTGAATGAAGCCAAATCCTCTATCCTAGGAATAGGTATCGACAGTGTACAATCCACCTCACTACAGCAACTATACCCATATTAATGGGCAGAACACAGCATTCCCTACTTGGGAATCCAAATAACAAAATCCACCAAAAACCTATTCTCGACCAACTACCTTCCCTACCGAATTAAACTCCAAGCTGACCTACAAAACTTAACAAAATTCGAATTCTCATGGGTGGGTAAACTTGCTGCATTTAAAATGATGCATCTCCCTCAACTCTTATACCTCTTTAGGACTATCCCAATACCTATTCCCCAAAATTATTTTAAGTCCCTACAATCGCTCCTGTCCACATTCATTTGGCAGGGAAAAAGACCCAGATCTGCTCACACTAAACTTATCAAACACCGTGCAGTGGGAGGCATGGACTACGTAGACTTCAAAGACTATCACACAGCAACAATTCTCTCACAACTAAAAGAATGGTTCCTTCCCTCCCCTGACACACACTGGGGTACTATAGAAGCACAGTACACGTAGAAGAACACTTTAAAATCCTGGCTAATAGGCACACTACTAAAAGCGGTCACTCCCTCCTCTATCCCCCCTCCCATGGCGGCATCCCTAAATGCCTGGAGATCCCTAACAGAACAGTCTTCCATGGGTAATGAACACTACAAAATAAAAACCCCAATACAAGCCCTGGAGAACGTCATAGACAACGTGTCTTTCTCCAATTGGATCAAAAAGGGTATCCACTACGTAGAAGATTTGTTCACTACAAACTTGCCCAAATCATTTTCACAATTATTGTCAGAATTCTCACTGACACCCAAAGACCACTATTTGTACCTGCGCACCTCACACTGCCTCTCAAAAATCCCCAACTGGAGATGCAAATTCCCCTCAAAGCATGGTCATTCCTGTCCCCCACATCACCAAACAAGAAAGGAATATCTCAACTCTACGGTCTACTCCAACAAAAAACAAACTTCATAAAACACGACGCCATACTTAAATGGGAAACAGATCTAGGCAAAAACTACAAAATAGAGCAGTGGATGCAAGCTTGTAAGTTCAAATACAACACGACAAGAAGCACTAAACTATGGGAATTATCCCAAAAACTACTGTTGCGATGGTATATGGCACCTGACAAAATTTCCTGCTTCAGAGGTAAACCCTCAGATAAATGCTGGCGCGAGTGCGGCCAGAAAGAAAATATCATGCACATATTCTGGAGCTGCCCTAAACTAGCATCCTTCTGGCAAGAGACAGAAACACTGATAACAAAAATAACAGGCACACACATCACAATTTCCCCGGGCCTAGCACTGCTAAACCTTGACTCAGAAATTCTACCCCCAAGCACTAGATACTCAACATTACAACTTCTATTAGCAGCCAGACTCACAATAGCCAGACATTGGAAAGACCCAAACCCCCCAAACATATTAGAAACTATAGAACTGACAAACACTCACTATACTTATGAACTACTACTAGCATCGGCAAACGGGAAACTACACAAAACATCAATAAGATGGGAACCATGGAAGGCCAGAGAATAAGAACTAGGAGGGGTGAACTGAGAAAATACCTATTATTACATCCCTTTCATGATAAGTTTGGCGCGACCCCCCCCCCCCCCACAGGACACAGTATGTTCCCATGTGGGGTGTCTGGGGAGTGGGGTCAAACCTTCAGTCCCTCGGTAAGCCCTAATCCCTACAAGATCAAAAGGCTAACACATCAATACTGGTGACTACAAGTCTTACCCTTAGATATCACTTAAACAAATTATTGATACCATCCTATTGTACTGTCATAGTATAAAATTTACTCTATCTCACACATCAATTTATTCTCCTGCTGTTATCTTTATCTATAATGACTCAAACCTTGTATGATCTAATTGTATTTCACTTGAGCCGGGGAATGCCCAGAGGCTCTGTTTTTGTTAATGTTTTTTACAAAACCAAATAAACACTATTGAAATGAGATCTAGATTGCGTTGCCAGGTAAAATAGCTGTTGCCTGAGAATGCTGGTGAGTCCCCAAAGAGTGCAGAGCATAAGATGGATATCAAGTGTCTCTGGGGAGAATTTTGGCTACATAAGTGCTCTAGAGTGGAGAGTTCCCGCAACCATTGATCAGGAGAGTCTATTTTTGAGAGGAAATGCTTAATTTGCATGTATGTCCATCTAGGGATACAGTGTGGAGATAGTTTGGCATTTACTTCATTCAGAGATAGAATTTTTCCTTTGTGTATTAGCTGCCTCACAAAAAGGTCTCTGTACGACCAGAATGAGGAAAGAAATGATCCATAGTTGCCAGGAGGGAAATCAGGGTTAGCACATAGAGGGTTGAGTGGGCCTATCCATTGTTTTAGGTTAAGCTTGTTGGTGGATGCATCTGGGAATCTTATTATCCACACATCTGCACGCTCTTTTAATTTTCCTTTTGGCTTCATGCTGTATCATGTGGATTGATTATGAATATTGATAAGGACTACTTACCTATGTTTTAATAGCGCTGCACTGTTTATTTGTTTATCTAGCTTTTATTACAAGGTTTCATACCCAATTTAGAGGTGTAGAAAAGATAATACACAAACATTGGCCAATCCTTTTGAAAGATCATAGTCTCAAAGAAATGCTCCAAAAAAAAAAAACATCATTTATTTACAGGAGAGCTCCGGGCCTTAGAAATCGGATAGCAAAAAATGTAGTTGATCCCCCAAAAAGACTTCTCACCTTTCTTGATAGAGAGGGTTTTTACAGATGTGATAGATGCAAGTCCACAAGAGATAAAAGGAGAAAGGTTTTGTCTTTTACCAACACCATGGGCAAAGAATTTAAAATTGACAAACTTATTACATGCCATACTCGCTACGTCACCTACCGCCTCACATGCCCATGTGGTCTAAACTATGTAGGCCGTACCACAAGACCACTCCACAAAATAATCAATGAACATGTGACTACTATTAAAAAAAGATGCCTCAAACGCATTCCAGAGAGAAACACAACAGGAACCCTGCCGGTTTGACATTTATTGGAATTGAGTTTTCAGACATTGGAGAGGCAGTGATACGATGAAGCAAATTTCACGCAATGAAACTTGGTGGATACACAGAATGAATTCTTTATATCCATCAGGTTTAAACGTGGATATAGATCTCAGCTCTTACATATCTAATTTTTAATATTTGAGTCTATGTGTCCAATTCATTTTCTGATTAAATCTCCTATATACACATTTCTAATTGTAATGTTAAAGTGATTGCAAAGGCACATATATATATATTTAAAATAACAAACATGTCATACTCACCTCCTTTGTGCAGCGACTTTGCACAGAGTGGCCCCTAACCCCGTCTTCTGGGGTCCTCCAGAACTCCTCCTCTTCCTGAGTGACCACCATGCTTCCCTGGGGTCACCTGTGCAGGCACACTCCTGAGTCCTGCTGTTGTGTGTATTCACCCCCCATCTCCCAGGTCACTGGACTTGATTGACAGCACCGGGAGCCAATGGCTCCCCAGCTATCAATCCAGCCAATGAGAACCGGAGCAGCTTGGGTGAGCTGCGGAGCTCATCCCCACCGCAGGTTCATTTTGGGCTCAGGGGGGCTGCTGCAGATGAAAATGTTTTTCACCTTAATGCATACAATGCATTAAGGTGAAAAACCTTGAGGGTTTACAACCACTTTAATCCCATTCTTTAAACTCTTCAGCAAAACCTTACCTTCAATATATATATTTTTCCCATATGGGATCTAATTTAGCCAGACCACCTTTATTATACTGGTCAATATTTTTCCAAACTCTCAGAGACCAGGACTTACCTGTGGGTTTGTTTTGGCTCTACAGTGTAACTTTGATGTTGGATTGCAGTAATCTAAAACAACCATTAGATGCCCCCCCACACTTTTTGACTTTCCCACTAGTCTTCTTTGTTCCCTCTTCACTTACTATTGGACTGCTGCAATTTAAAACAACCACTAGATGTCTTCATACGTTGTTTTTTTCCAGTCCTCCTTGCTTCCTCTTTAGTTATTGCCTTTCACTATTGTGCACTTATTATGCTTTGGAATGGTATTATAACAGTGATGTTATGTGATAATTATTGAAAAAACTGGAACATCTTATTGAATACAGTATCATTTTTAACCTTTTTATGTGCATTTATTAACTCTTTTTTTCGGGAACATTTAGTACCTGCATTGCTTGTAAATGAAGCGTGCATGTGAATGCAGCTATTCCGTCATATACAGTGTTTATTTTACAAATTTTGGCCTTGTTTTAGTGACAAGACATTTTTCAACCAATCATTATCAACATCTGGTTATTTGGTTTGTCAGGGCTAGTCTGTAGGCGTACTTCCTGACGACGTGTCTTGTGGGACACAAAATGCATAGAAGCCACGCCTCCTCCTGAGATCATGTCCGGCCCCTCTGGCACCGACCTTTCCAAGTGGTGGAACACATACCGCTCAGAGATGAGCTAGTCTCATTCACACACACACTGGATCTGTCAGTGCTGGCACATCAGCACAGGAGCATGTGAGTGGGCATTTGGATGCTTTGTTTTTACTTGTTTTAAAGTTTTAATAAACTGTTTTGCACAATGAAAGATTGTCATTTTATTTGCATGAGCCATGTCTTTTGTGAGATGCCTGTTGGAGTTTTGACACCGTTCCTGGTCTGATGTGCGGATGCCTTCGTCATCCTGCTGACCCCTCACAGTGTTGTTGATTTATTGGGCTTTCATACCTTGGTTTTCTGGTAAGTGTGAACCCTTGTCACAATTCCTGGTGGTGGAGCACGTCCATAAGAGAGAATAAGATTTCCATTCACTTTGGCACTTTATGAGCACAGTCGTTGGATATTTTTGCTGCTACTGATGCTATATATATATGATGAAATGTTCACTTTATCAATTGATGCAATATACTTGATGAACTTTCCACCATATTAATTTATATACAAAAAAAAAAATTCCACATTTTCTATACACTTTGGCACTTTTTATGAGCATGACAAAAGGACTCTTTTTGGTGCTATTGGAAACACACATCCAATGAATTGTTTATTACTATCCAATTTATGCTGATTGACTTTAATTCTACTTCCCAATGTTCTAATCACTATGTGTTTGTGATTCATCTGTATGCACTTTATGAGCTTTAGTTTTTGGTTTATCACTTTCTAGACATATTAATCATTTTTAGGCACTATTGATTATTTTCAATCACTAATTTGCACATACCATTGAGGTGAAGGAGAGCGCCAATCACTTATTTTGTTATCAACTTGACGATGAGGCTGAAAAGTCAAGATCACTTTACCATGCTTCTCTCTTAGGTATTTTATACCATTGATCTGGCTCTGTCAACAACTGGTACATGGAGACAGTTTCCTTGTTGGCATGTTTAAGAGCATCTAAAAAGGGAATTATTGCTACAATTACAAAATATATTATTTAAAATGCACTACACTGCTATCAGATGAACTTAACATCTTGTAATCTTCAGCGAAATACTGAACAAGAATTACAAATATACAATTATTTGTTGATAGAAGTTATTGTGCCTTTTTTTATTATTTTGTATTTAAGAAGAAATCCACTGCTTCAGGTGTTTGATATTATGGTGAAATAAATGTATGTATGTAGATCATGTCAGAGAGTCAGATATGAGAACTGTAATGCTGATCTTGTTTCATCCTGTGCGGATACATTGTATCACTATGTCAATTAAGCAGCTGTACATGAGGTGCCAGAGGACTACAATATGAACTAACCATCAGAGCAAGATTCAACCCAGTGCCAAGCTGCCCAGACCTTTCCAGGAAGACAAGCAGCTATCATCAGTGATATTCCCTGATCAGTCATCAGAGTTAAATCTGGTCATCAGACACCAGACTTAACCCTGTGCCTGCTTTCCCATAGCTTACAAGGTGTAAAGACTTGCCTTACTAAGCCAGCTTCCCAGAACTCCTCTGCTGCTGTGTCACCAGCTGATGAGATCAATTCCGGGCACATCACTGTTGACTCCAAAGGCCCCATCACCTAGTGTTCTGTTGCCCAGGCAATGTGGTCATACCTTGGACTCCCCTGCCTTGCTGTCACAGGCCATAGCACTTTGCGTTCTGGCAATGGACCCTGAATCATTTCTAATTTTATAGTTAGACTTGTTTTCCCTAACGCCTCAGGAGAGAGTAAAGCTAGAAGCATACATCTATATACAGAAAGGGTTAAGTGCAATGTATTTATTTGTAGAGACTAGAGTTGAGCGAACTTCTGGAAGTTCGAGTTCTGCTGGTTCGGCCAAACTTCAGGACAAAGTCCGGATTCGGGTCCGGACAGAACCCGAACTTTGACCCGGACCACGAACCCCATTGAAATCAATGGGGACCCGAACTTTTAGGCACAAAAATGGCTGTAAGAAAGTCCAGGAAAGTCCTAGAGGTCTGCGAAAGGAAGGAAAATGGGGTAAGGGTCAGACACGTGCCCTACAAAGAAATGGGGATAGGGAAATAACTTTAAATAATTAAAAAAAAAACATAAAAAAATCAAAAATGGAGGTGGATGTGGACTATCTTAAAACTGAGAGAAAAGTATAAATTAGCGGGTAGAAGCCATATCACTGTTCTATAAACAGTGATATGAGATATCACTGTTCTTAGAACAGTGATCTGGCTTCTCCCCGCTAATTGATAGTTTTCACATACAGTTAGAAGATAATTGTAGAACAGTGCTATCATACCACTGTTCTATAATTATCTTCTAACTGTGTGTGAAAACTATCAATTAGCGGTGAGAAGCCAGATCACTGTTCTAAGAACAGTGATATCTCTATCTTCTCCCCACTAATTGATAGTTTTCACACACAGTTTGCAGATGTTCTAAGAACAGGGATATGGCTTCTCCCGGCTAATGTATACTTTTCTCACAGAGTTTTAAGATGATTGTAGAATGTACAATCATCTTAAAACTGTTGATAAAAGTATAAATTAGCTGGGAGAAGCCATATCACTGTTTTTAGAACAGTGATATGGCTTCTCCCCGCTAATTTATACTTTTCTAACACAGTTTTAAGATAGTCCACATCCACCTCCATTTTTGATTTTTTTGTTTTTTTTTTTAAATTATTTAAAGTTATTTCCCTATCCCCATTTCTTTGTAGGGCACTTGTCCGACCCTTACCCCCATTTTCCTTCCTTTTGCAGACCTCTAGGACTTTCCAGGACTTTTTTACAGCACTTTTCAGAACTTTTAGTAAAATTACCAGAACCCCGGTCCCGAACCTGGACTTTTTTTGAAAAGTCCGGGTTCGGGTCCCGGACACCCAAAAGTTCGGTACGGACCCGAACTTTACAGTTCGGGTTCGCTCAACACTAGTAGAGACATCACAGTACTCCGATTGCTCCCGGTGATGTCTGTATAGACGAAACATGTTGGGGATGGCTGGAGTATTGCAATATCAGCATACTGACAGGAGGTCAGTGGCAGAGTGTAAAGTGCACTGGTGTGTTTCTTGATTTTTCTCCTAGCCACCACATCCTTAGAGTTTGGGGCTGAGCACTCTGTTGTGAGTACCTCATTCCTGAAAGGAATCACTGATATAATGATTTGATGCGCCTTTATTGATTTGCACAGCATTTTTTTCTATGAATTATTTCGTTTTTTTTTTTTAATGCCTTCAAGTATTGATTCAATGTTCTCCTTTTGGTTGTATGCATTACGTGTGAATGATTCGTTTTTTATATATTTAATTTTGAGTAGCGCTGTATGTTGTACTGTACATAATGTTTTTAACATCAGTTAGATATTTATACAGCAGCTTGGGTTGAGGGGGTTTATGGAGAGTGCAGACATTTTTGAATTTCCTTTTTAAAAAATTCTGTAGATTTATAGAAAGGAGAACTTTTCCCTACATGAGCTTGGTGTTATGTCTTTTTTAGCCCCAAACATGCCTATTTAATTAAAAATAATTTTCAGGTGCATTATTTAGGATTCTTTTACAAGGACTTCAACTTGTATAAGATCCCTTCTTCACTGAGGCAGTTTTCAGGAATTTAGCGCTACAAATAGCCTCTAAAAAGCGCCTGAAAACTGCCTCCCATTCCAAGCAGTGTGTCTTTTCACACTGGGGCAGTGCGCTTGTGGGACATTACCAAAAGTCCTGCAAGCAGCATCTTTAGGGCACGTTGGGAGTGCTGTAACTGAAAAGCGCTTCTGAAGCCCCGCAAAACAGGTCTTTTTTTTGTTTATTGTATCCAAAAATAGCGGCCCACTAGCACCGGAAAACCGGCCCAAAAGCGCCGCTAAAACGCTGCTATAGCACGGGACTTTAATGCTGTTTTACTGGTGCTTCAGTGCGAATGGGGTTTAAGAGCAATGTGAACAGCAAGTCTTTGCAGAGCATTCAGCAAGCTTTATTGAAGCTTTTAAGGTGCCATTCAACTCCAGTTTGTAAAAGGTTGAACAATGATCCTAACAGAAGTTCTGATTGCTGCTTTAAATAAGTTACTAGCAGGTGTCAGCACTTCTTGAAGCTTGGCAAACATCACTCCCATTAGGATCTGTGTAATGTTGGGTGACCGGTTGAGGCCAAGCATAAGTTTGGCCCGAACTTTGGCTGTTCACATTGGCAAACACACAAATTGTCATGGAGTTTGACCATTTGTTTGGCCCACTGAATGGCCCACAAGGCACTGCATGCTGCACAGTGCATTGGAAGTCCTGATTGGCTGGAGCAATGAAGGCTTTGCCCAATCAGGGCACAGAACAGTGTCAGAGCCATGATGGGAGAAAATAATTATGACTGTGCCCAATCATGGCTCATTGCTCATAGACCCACCCCACACTATAAAAGGTTCCTTCCATAGCAGCCATTTGCAGTGTGATATTGAAAAGTAGATAGATAGAACAGGTCTATGTTCATTGCAACTAGCGATTTAGTGTGCTATAGTGTTCTAGAGTGTAGAGTGTCAGTGTAGTGTGAATACAGTGATAGTGCAACATGAGTGTAGTGCAACCTTCCTTTTTTAGTTTAGTGTGTCATTGCAGGTTTACTGCAGTATATTGAAGTGTATCAGTCTAGTGTGTCTGGGCACTGCAGTATATTGAAGTGTGTTAGTGAACTTTTACTGCAGTATATTGAAGTGTGTCAGGGCACTTTTACTGCAATATTTTGAAGTGTGTTAGTGCACTTTTACTGCAATATATTGAAGTGCATTGTTGCACTTTTACTACAGTATATTGACGTGTGTTAGTGCACTTTTACTGCAGTGTATAGAAGTGTGTCAGGGCACTTTTACTGCAATATATTGAAGTGTGTTAGTGCACTTTTACTGCAATATATTGAAGTGCGTTACTGCACTTTTTCTGCAGTATATAGAAGTGTGTCAGGGCACTTTTACTGCAGTATATTGAAGTGCATCAGGCCACTTTTCTGCGGTATATTGATGTGCATTGGTGCACTTTGTTAACATTTGTATAGTAATCAGTGGCTATATCACTGTATATATGTCATTGGTGCCAAAAAGTGTCAAAAGTGTCCGATCTGTTTGCCGCAATATCAGAGTGCTGATAAAAATCGCAGATCACAGCCTTTACTATTAAAAAAAAAAATTAAAAAGCCAAAAATCTGTTCCCATAGTTTATAGACGCGATAACTTTTGCGCAACTCAGTCAATATACGTCTATTGTGATTTTCTTTTCCAAAAATATGTAGAAGAATATATATTGGCCTAAACGGGGGGAAAAAAGGACATCAATTTTGTTTGGGTACAATATCGCACGACCACGCAATTGTCAGTTAAAGCGACGCAGTGCCGAATCGCAAAAAGTGCTCTGGTCAGCAAGGGGGTAAATCCTTCTGGGGCTGAAATGGTTAAAACCTACGGTATGCAACTGCTTCACCACCTCAGTACCATGTCTTTACCCAGTTCAGTTTGGGAACCATGAGGAGTATGAAATATAATGTATAATTGATTCTCGTAGGTTCAGTGGGCACATACATTACCTGGTTCATTGGAAAGGGTATGGTCCGGAGGAGAGCTCTTGGTTCTTATCCTCAGACGTACATGCTCCTGTCCTCCTCTATGCTTTCCATACACATTTTCCCCTCAAACCTGGTGGTCCTCCGAGGGGGAGGGGTCATTGAGGAGAGGGTACTGTCAGGGCTGGGCTCAGCCCTCCCTTCTCAGAGCTCTAGTGCTCAGTTGTCGGTTAATTGCCAGTACTCTTCATTCCACAGTAACTCACCTGACCTTCTTTTCCTACTGATCAGCTAGCCCTGCTGGCTATTTAAACTGCCTGGATCAGATCTCCTGTGCCTTTGCCTGGTCAACATATCCAGACACTCTCTGCTGTGTTTTCCTGTTAAAGACTTTGCCTGGCTGACTTCCCTTATGGTTCCTGATCTTGCTTGCTGCCTCTGACTATGCTGATTTTTGGATTAAAGACTTTTGCCTGGCTGACTTCCCTTCTGGTTCCTGATCCTGTTTACTGCCTCTACTATGCTAATCTCTGGATTCCTGTTCCTCTGGCTTGTTTCGATTTCCCAGCTCTGGTTACCGAACCCTGGCTATGTTTTGATTAAATTTGCTCTGTTTGTACTATCTTACCATTTTATTAAAAAGTGTGATTTTTATTGCACTTCTGTCTCAGTCTGATTCATGGTTCCTGACAATTTGTCAGCTCCACCCCCTCCTTCTCCTCCTCCTCCCCTTCTGCCATGCAGTCTTCTGCTGAATTGTCCTATGAACCACCAGTACACCTAAGTGTTCAAGGGGCTATTCAATCAGCCAGGCTAAAAAGATGCCATGCAGTGCTTCAGCTGGTCTGTCTTGGGGACAGGAGCCACACTGGAGCAGAGATTATTTCAGCTCTGTAGGGGCAGGCCCAGAGGTGGTTCATGCCATGCCATATTGAGCCAGGAATGGTGGTGTGTGATAATGGCACTAACCTCCTGTTTTCCCTTCGACAGAGAAAGTTGACACATGTGCCATGCCTGGCACATGTCCTCAATTTGGTGGTGCAGCGTTTTAGCTATCTAGGGTTGGAAGATCTGCTAAAGCAGTCCAAAAAAGTCTTTAGCCATTTCAGGTGGTCATACACAGCTAGTGCTTGGTTGGCTGAAATTCAGTGGGAATTAAATCTGCCCATAAACTGCTTGATTTGTGATATGCCTACTAGGTGGAAATCAACCTTGACAATGCTGCAGCAGCTGCACATGCAGCAGAGGGCCATCAACGAGTACTTGTGTGAGTATTGCACAATGACAGGCTCAGGGAGGCGCAACTTTTTTTACCCACATCAATGGCTGATAATAAAGAATGCATGCACTGTACTGTCCCCATTTAAGGATGCAACAAATGAGGCCCACTTTATGCAGACGCCATTCTTGCGATGCCACAGAACACACAAGAGGAGAGAGTGGAGGATTCTGGAAGTTTTTGGAGGCATTGAAGCAGAAAATAACATATGTCAAACCTTGGTCTTTCATCCCCAGAACTATTGGGAATATTATGGGTATCACGTACCAGGTGCTGGAGGCCAATGGAGGGCTTTCTTTGCAGCTAAGTTCCAGACAGTGAGACAGGAGGAGTTGGGCACAAAGTAGCACAGGTCACCTTTGGATTTGCTTGCAGAAGGACTCAGGAATACTGCTGATGTGATGAACAGAGTCTGCAGGCAGGTGGAGCCTGTGAGGTGTGACAGGTCTGTGGAATCACTGAGATAGTAGAGTAGTCAACACAAGCCAGGATCGAAACCAGGTGGGAAGCAGAGCAGACAAAGTCAGGTAGAAGCTGGGGTCAAACATGAGAAGCAGGAAGAGGGTATCTGTGTGACTAGCTGGGGTACTGTGACACACTGAAGCAGAGCATGATCCCCTCCCTTCAGAGACTGGGCCACAGGGCAGTATTCCAACATGATAACGACCCCAAACGCATCTCCAAGACCACCACTGCCTTGCTAAAAAAGCTATGGGTAAAGGTGATGGACTGGCCAAGCATGTCTCCAGACCTGAACATATATTGAGCATATGTGGGGCATCCTCAAATGGAAGGTGGAGGAGTGAAAGGTCTCTAACATCCACCAGCTCAATGATGTCATCATGGAGGAGTGGAAGAGGACTCCAGTGGCAACCTGTGAAGCTCTGGTGAGCTCCATGCCCAAGAGGGTTAAGGCAGTGCTGGATAGTAATGGTGGCCACACAAAATATTGACACTTTGGACCCAATTCGGACATTTTTTTACTTAGGGGTGTACTCACTTTTTTTGCCAGCGGTTTAGACATTAATGGCTGTGTGTTGAGTTATTTTGCGGGGACAGCAAATTTACACTGTTATACACACTGTACACTCACTACTTTACATTTTAACAAAGTTTAATTACTTCAGTGTTGTCACATGTAAAGATATAATAAAATATTTACAAAAATGTGAGGGGTGTACTCACTTTTGTGAGATACTGTATGAGGGTTTACATCTACTTTAGCCTGCACCTAATTGCAAATTTACGTCCCTTTAAGATTTAAAAACACATCACTGAAATTCAGAAACATGGAGCATTTTAATCAGCCATGACTGTTCCCAATGTATAATGAGATCCATGTACTGTATATCTTAAATTGTCAGTTACTTAAATGTCAGTGAGTCCAAACACAATGAAAATGCAATTTAAAATGAAAAAGCTTAAGCTTAATATCAGCACTTCTTTTGCTATCATAGCCAATAAATATGCAGACAGAGGGACAATAAATGTATTCAGGTGGATGGACAGGCAGCCAAGAGACAGATTGCATAGCTGTCTTGAATGCATATAGATAAAATAACATGACATACACTGCAGCAGCTGTCTGGTGTGTCATGTATCAAATCAGCCTTTAGCTATTTACTGCATTGTTCGCACCATTCATAACAATAATCTGGTATTTTGCTGCAGGGAAATTTTTTTTTTTTTTTTCAAATTTTTTATTCAAAAGAAACGACAGCATTACATAGGAATGCTTCATGGTTCCAGGAACAAGCCAAAGTCAAACATGAGATATATGGACAGGCTGGCTGAAGTGAAGGATGTTAGGCTGTAGCTGACCAAACAGGTAGAGTGAGAGAGGGGAGAGAGGATACAGTAGTGTGGACTGTTAAGTAGGAAGGGTTCTCGTGAGCTGAAGCTCCCAGCCTTTGGGGCCGGGGATTGAGATCAGGTCAGGTAAGTGCCTGTCCAAGGGTTAGTGATGTCCTGGTGTAGGAGGATCGGTGTTATCGCTCTTATAGGAAAGGAGGGAAAGAGGGGAGAGTATAGGGTAGGTGCTAGGGAATAGAGAGGTCCCTGAGAGCGAGGAAGGAGGGGAGGGGGACGGGACATTTCCAGGATGGAGGGGGGAGAGGAGGTGAGGGGAAGAAAAAGGAGAGACAGGGGGGAGGTG
>BLSH010118743.1:44001-55517 GCA_018402905.1 Glandirana rugosa
CTAAAGTGTATGACGACGAAACTCACTGTGTAACGTCTAGTTTGGGACGGATTGTGTTGTTAACAATGCAAGCATGTGTTGCTAGTCTAACACCCTAGGATGTGTTGCTAGTCTACTGTCCCTCTAAGCAGAAGCCTCTACCTAGTGAAGTCAGATCGCTCAAAGCAGCAGTATGTGAAATCTCAAATTACTCCTACAATCTGATCGTTGTGTAGGATCCCACAATCTGATCGTTGTGTACGAACGTAACAATTGTTGTGTTAGGCAGGGTTTGATCTGCAATGTGTCACTCAAAGCAGCAGTATGTGAAATCTCAAATTACTCCAACAATCTGATCGTTGTGTACGATCGTAACGATCGTTGCGTTAGGCAGAGTTTATTCTGCAATCTGCAACTCTAAGCAGCAGTATTTGAAATCTCAAATTCCTCCAACAATCTGATCGTTGAGCACGATCATAGCGATTGTTGTTTTATGCAGAGTTTGATCTGCAACTCAAAGCAATGGTATGTGAAATCTCTCATTTCTGCTATCTGTCCTCAGAGCAACAGCACAGCAGTAGTAAAGTAATCTATCTCAGGATGCAGGATCAGATGTTGTTAAAATGTCTCTAATCTCTCCCTGACGCCGTCAGCTACCTCTCCCTACAGCTAACCCAAGAGCATGTGACTGCAGCATCAAGTGACTCAAGCTTATAAAGAGGCTGGGTCACATGATGCACTGGCCAATCACAGCCATGCCATTAGTAGGCATGGCTGTGATGGCTTCTAAGGGCAAACCAGTGAAACGCTTGTTGATTGGCTGCCCTGCAGCTTCTCAACACGTGGAGTAAAATACCAGAACCCCGAACCGAACCCGAAAGTTCGGTATGGACCCGAACATTACAGTCTGGGTTCGCTCAACACTACTGAAGAGAAAAGCACCGTGCACATTCCTAGTCACTCTGGTCATATTCTCTTTCTCTACCCCCAGATGATAGTGCTGGGGTATAAAAACGGACCCCTGAGGAACCCAGTCCTACCTTATAGCAGAACATAGTGGAGGCACACAGGTAGCAGAATGTAGTGGAGAGCAATTTAAAGGTAGATGAGTATGTGGAAGGTGTTCCAGGCAAGTGAACCCACTGATATATCCTGCATTGGCCAAGCACAGGTTAACTTTAAGGTACAATCAAGGTCAGAATGGAAAATTAAGTATTTTTGAGAGCAATAGAAAAGTATTTTTTTGTGTGTGGTGTAAGGATAGGTATATTGCACACATGGTAAAACGTTATTACTTCTGATGCTGATATTACTGGGGTTCAAAAACATACTAATTTCTAGAAGCCAAAACTGAACACAACAGACACAACAGACAAGAGATGCTTGCAGAGTTTTTCCAGCATTACATAACATTAGAGTGAGGTGTAGTCGCTAGACTTTCTGACTTTAGCAGTGCTCCATTATTTCCTGGAAAGCAATCACAGGTCACTTGATTGATTCCCTTCAGTTTTTTTTCCTTAATTCAATTCCTTGGAATATTATTCATAGCTCCCTTCTCACCCAGGAGTTAAAATATATACATGCGGAAGAGCTGGGAAGAGATCAGATTTATTCCTCAAGACAAATAGAATCCCTCGAAAATCATCTCTCGTGTATATTAAGTATGTAAAATGCTCCTCCTCTCATTACCAAGCACATGATTTACTCTCCACCTAAAACTTGGTTGAGGCAGCAGTTTTCATTGCAGATCTATTCAGATTGTAGAACACACAAATAGTTTAGAAACCACTATCCTTCATAGTTTTTTTTTATTTTTTATTATGACTTAAAGGGGAATCCTTCTAAATCAATGAATCTTAAATACACCAAACATTCAGCACAGACAAGTCTTCCATATGTATGTGTTTTAAATGGCAGTGATGGATTCACCACCAGTAAATGTTTTGTGAAAGACACATTTGCTGTTTTATAAATATAAAAATAAGGATCTTCGCCAGCACACCTTTGTAATGTGCAAACAATACTACAGGCTCCATTTTTGAAAAATGGATCTTGTGGGGTCCCAAACCTGTTGGAAGAACAACAAGCACGTTGCTTATGTGCTATGACTATACAGTATCTCACAAAAGTGAGTACACCCCTCACAATTTTGTAAATATTTTATTATATCATTTCATGTGACAACACTGAAGAAATTACACTTTGCTACAATGTAAAGAAGTGAGTGTGCAGCTTGTATAACAGTGTAAATTTGCTGTCCCCTCAAAATAACTCAACACACAGCCATTAATGTCTAAACCGCTGGCAACAAAAGTGAGTACACCCCTAAGTGAAAATGTCCAATTTGGGCCCAAGTAGAAATTTTCCCTCCCAGTGTCATGTGATTCCTTAGTGTTACAAGGTCTCAGGTGTGAATGGGGAGCAGGTGTGTTTAATTTGGTGTTATCTCTCTCACTCTCTCATACTGGTCACTGGAAGCTCAACATGGCACCTCATAGCAAAGAACTCTCTGAGGATCTGAAAAAAAGTATTGTTGCTCTACATAAAGATGGCCTAAACTATAAGATGATTGCCAAGACCCTGAAACTAAGCTGCAGCACGGTGGCCAAGAGCATACAGCGGTTTAACAGGACATGTTCCACTGAGAACAAGCCTCGCCATGGTCGAACAAAGAAGTTGAGTGCACATACTCAGCATCAGAGATTGTCTTTGGGAAATAGACGTATGAGTGCTCCCAGTATTGCTGCAGAGGTTGAAGGGGTGGGGGGTCAGCCTGTCAGTGCTCAGACCATACGCCGCATACTGCATCAAATTGGTCTGCATGGCTGTCTTCCCAGAAGGAAGCCTCTTCTAAAGAAGATGCACAAGAAAGCCCTCAAACAGTTTTCTGAATACAAGCAGACTAAGGACATGGATTACTGGAACCATTTCCTGTGATCTGATGAGACCAAGATCAACTTATTTGGTTCAGATGGAGTGAAGTGTGTGTGGTGGCAATCAGGTGTGGAGTACAAAGACATGTGTGTATTGCCTACAGTCTGGCATTGTGGTGGGAGTGTCATGGTCCGGGGCTGCATGAGTGCTGCTGGCACTGGGGAGCTACAGTTGTCATATTCTTTATAGTTTATTTATATAGAATTACTCTAGTAAAAAAAAATCATTACAAAAAAGTGAACTGGAAAAGCTGTGGTTAATGAGTTTGGTTTCTGTTTGAAATTCATATATTTGAAAACTACACATTGTAATTTGCCCAAAGATTGTAAAATTCAGTAACCATTAGAAACTAGGCATTTGCTTTCCTTTTTATAATAGAACAGTGCACAATTGTCTGTTTTTAAGTGTCCATAACAACATACAGTACATACAGAGTTAATGATCCATATGCTGTTATTTCATGTATTTTACATACTTGTATCTGGTCTGGGCTTATGAGGCAGAAAATGTGAAATTGTCAAAATTCAAAGGAGCATATATCATAAAGGTATTGTGCACGTATTGTGTTAAATGGAATACTGCTTATGTTATTCAGTTACACTTTTGTTAAACAGAAACTAGCTTAGTGAATTTAAATGTTAAAATAAAAAAAACAACCGAAGGAAACCTCCACTACACTCCCCAACCTATGCTTTCTAAGAACAAGATTTTTATTTTTATTCAAAACATATTTTACATATTGTGCTGCTTTATGTAGAAAGCATTCTTTTTTAGACCCTGTGATGTCATTGCAGGGTCTGATTGGCTCCTTTCCTTGCAGGTACTGCTTGAAGTAGCCGGACAACCTACAAGATATGCAGTGTGGAGCAGGTGCATCAGGATGACACCACTCATATATTGCCACCTATACATATCTTTTGTCTAAACACATTGAAAGCAGTCGAATATACAGCTAGTGTGTGCTGGTGGCATATTATTTTCAACCAGCATGGACAACCATCTACCAGTACATGTCAGAAGAGTTCCCAGATGCAAGCTATTTGTACATCTGGCAATCCAGCAGAGAACATTATGGAACCATGCAAAATCTTGATAGCCTCTGGATCCTCTCCAAGCGTCCCACAGGTTTCCCAGCATTCTCATTAATTGTGAAAGAGCCAAATGAAATCAAAAAACTTTCTACTAAAATGCCATGAAATAAAGCAGGAAACAATAAACTTGATTAGGCTTTTATTAAAACAGCTATAGTTCTAGGGCAATGAATATAACCAACTAACTGAACTATGTAGCTCTTGAATCAAGGAATGGTTGCTTCCACATGAGCCTAATCACATGGGCGTTTGTTGTATCACATAATTCTTTTAATACAGACAATGTTTTCATTTAACTAATTCCTCAAAAAGTCCCAAAAACAAAGGATTTATTCCTAATTTAAGGACCACACCAATGTATGTCAAATAACTGAGCTCCAGTTGCATAATATAGATACAGCCTTAAGTTAGAGATCCATTTATTCCAGTATGCATACTGCTGTATCAGGCTTGTGAACACATATCAATGTAAGGTATAGAAACCAAGACTTTTGCAGAGTAGGGTATATGGAAAACCTGTGCACTTATAGTGTAGGGAGCAAAAGGAACCAAAAACTCTCCACAAACATACTGTAAAATGCAGCAATGCTTTCCTAAAAAATAAAGATTTTAAATTTTATTATTTTTCCCACAAACCCAAAAATCCTTTACATTGTGGATAGAGGGAGAAGCTACACAAATCATTCCTTCATGTCTTAGGAACCAATTATTCATCCATTGCTGCTGGTTTATAGCACAGACACATCCTGAATATAGAGCCTTTTATTAAGGGTTTTATATTTCAGAATCTGCTCACACATGGTGATCCTGTTACATAATTGTGTGTAAATCTTTTGGATCATGAAATAGTCTCTACCATGAGGTCAAACTTAGTTTCAATAATAATCTGCAACATTGGAGTTTTAGAGCCTTGAATGGCCAATAAATAAATAATAAATAATAGGCAGTCAAATATTACCATGATGCAAATATCTCAGATTTGGTCAAAATATGCAAACCTTTTGATTTGTAACTATGAATGCAATTAATTCAAGCATAGTTCCTTATTTATCTTTAGCTGACCTTTAAAGTGAATTTGTAAGCATAGAAATATGGAACTCCCATTGCTACTTAGTGAAAATGGAAGTTACATAGCTGAAACACTAATTCCCTTTAAAATAATAATCACTTTATAACAATAACTATAGTAAGATTTTTTTAAAAATGTTTCAGTATATAATATTCATATTTCTTTTTTGAATGCAGAGGTCTGTACAATGTTGCATAGAAAACAACATTATTCTGCAATTGACCTTCAAGGTTCAATGAGCAATGAGGCCTTGCTATACAGAAGAACCAATGTTTAGTATTTCAGAGGAGCTTAAAGTGATTCTAAAGGCAATTTTTTTATTAATAAAATAAGGCTACTTACCTGCTCTGTGCAACAATATCACACAGAGCGGTCATTCTCCTCTTTGTCAGTCCCCTGCCAGTGCTGTCCACTCCTTCTTCCTGCGGGTGCCCCCTCATTAACCCGGGTGCTAGGAGGCACCCATGTGGATGCATTCTCAAGCTCCATAGATACACTTGGAGTTGGCAAGCCACATCCTGCTCCCTTCTTCACAGGAGTTTGTCTAAAAGCAGCAGGAGCCTATAACTCCAGCTACTTTCAGTCTCCTCTGAATCCAGGCAGAGAAGAGAGCGGTGCTGAAGCATGGAATGCATTAAGGTAAAAAATGGTTTGAGTTTGGAACCACTTTAGCCTGGAAGCTGCAATATAATGCATTTGCTACTCACTATGCCCTCTGCTTGCTGCCAATGTGTGATGCTTTGCTGATCTTTGCCTCATAAATTACCCCATTAGGCTGGCTGTGTTCAGAGGTAATCCAGTGTTTTTCTGATTGCTAAATCACTTTCCTTTTTCCCTAGTGTGAGCAGAGCAGAAACATGTATTTTGCTGTACAGTACTAGTGGCACCAGAGGAGGCCCAGCATAGAATTAAGCTGTCCTCTGCTATGCTCTGGTGCCATCTTGGGGAAACATGTATCCAAATTAGGCACAGGGGGTTCCATGGAGATTTTGGTGGCCATTTTGGACGCAAATGTACTCTATATAGCACTATCTGTATCACATTGAGTATCCTGGACTGCAAAGGTTAGGTAGGAACAAGAACCCATCTTGTGCAGGTACAGTTAGGATTTAGATGCTTCCTCGCTCCTTCAGACAGAACACGTTGTGATCCAGAAAGTGCAGACAGCCTTAGAAATAGGACCTCCGTGGGTGATCCAATCGGTAAAGTGCATTGTCAGGTGAGAGAGCTCCACCGTTTGTGAAGATTTCCTTTTCGTGGGACACTTGGGAGTCCTAAATAGTTGCACTGTAAGTAAGGACCTGTGAATAGTTTTTAACAATCAGAAGCTTAAGGGCGGCATTATTTGGTCATTCCCACTGTTCTGTAAGAACTAATCTGTGTGCTGAACCTGTTGAAGCTGTATTTGAAAAACTACCTTACTACCCTAAAGGCTGCATATCTCATTGCATTAAATAAAGAATTGTTCCTGAAAAAAGTCTGTCAGTCTGTTTTTCTTGGGTCACCCTATTGCAGAATTTAAACCTGTTACAGATCCATGGTCAAACATTAACGTAAAGTGAAATTTGCAAATGGAACATAACACTGTCTTTTAATCATTTATGCGTACAGGAAGAAGATAAGACACCACAGATGTATTTGGACTGAGGGCATATCTGGATAGCATTGGGTTTGCAAAAGTTCAGCATTTGCATCATTAATTGACTTTCGTCTCCAGCAGGAAGAAGATGCAATTCTAAACATAAAGACTGTAAGCAAGAAGACTGCACAAATGACTGTGGATGTGCTCTTGTATGTTATTTGGGAAAAAACAAAGAAACATTAGTTTAATTACCGTGAGTATATTTCTTGCTAGGTTTAAACACAAAAATCTATTTTTTTAACCTAATCACCAGCACAGTTTATGTCCACTTTGAAGTTTTGTTACCTTTATTGCTGGGATAGACAAATAAACTGTAATGTAAATACTGAAATAACTACATTTCCTGGAGAAAATAATACTCCTTACTATGCTGGTCATATGACAGATTATCTTAGGTGTTTAGTCATATGATATCTGCTGCAGGAAAAGGTCATCGAATCTGAGCTTGGAGCAGCAGGGGCAGCAGGGGCATAATAATCAGATGTATCCACAGTAGAGAGGTCTGGGGAATGTAAATAGTCATCTTGATACTGAGATGCAACCTAAGAAGCAAATAGCAAGTGCAGAGACTAAGGCACTGAGACTAGTACTTTGCAGTATAACAGGGTCTGCTAATTTGATATTTGCTCACCTTTTTGAGGATATTTGCAAGCACTGGTAGATTCCCCTTATTAAATTAAATTTAAATTATTATTATTATTATACAGGATTTATATAGCACCACAATAGACAGTACAAATACAATACACTTAAATACAGTAGGAATCAGAGGGCCCTGTTCTTTAGAGTTTACAATCTAAGGGATTGCTTAAAGGGCAACTCCGCTTTAGTGGGGAAAAACAAAGCAAATAAAAAAAATATATATAGCATATACAATTGCGACTCAAGTCATATTGTATTTGAATTTCATTAAAAATGACCTTTCATTTTCAAACTGCAGCTCTGTAATTTTCTGTAAAATGCAATGCAATATGGCTACCTGGAGGCATTCTGGTGTACAGAATGCCCCCAGATATATATTTTCCTGCTTGTGTGATTGGCTCACTGATTTTCCCAGATATCTACACTAAGATACACGTCAGTTATCAGACATCCCCTGCAACAAAAATTACATTTTTGGTGAAATACTCCCAATAGGAAATCACATCTAAAGGAATGCAGACCCTGAAATTTTCCCCATTAGTGGTGCAGGGGCTGGTTCATAATTATGAAGCCACTCCCATTAGATTCAATTAACAAGAGGACACAGACAAACACAAAGAGATTTCTTCAGAATAACAAAAGATAGGACTCTGCAACAAAGTTTGCATCCCTGCACTGTACATAGATCACCCAGAGAGGAATGTTTTTTTCTCAACAAAAGTGGAGTTACTCTTTAATTCCATTAGCAACTTTATGTATACAGTAAGGCTGGGGTCAGCATACCCTCTTTGGGAACTAATGTGTAATATCTACCCCTTATTATTGATAATATTCAGACCATTTGTTATATGGTTGCCATCCACTAGTGTGCTCCCACACTCGCCCAGGGACTTATTTGTTACCGTGTAACCTCTATGCACCCTTATCCATTTTGTATAAGTGTGAGTGCATGGCAATAAGGGTAAATGAGTAAAATGATTTGTTTAATGGTGTGTGCTAACAATATTAATATGTCTCTATGTTTCTTTTATTTATATACCGGTAGTTTAATATATTAAAATGCACCCAAAGAGCTCCTGAAGAAGTGGTTCTCCTCAAAACATGTTGAGCCAGGATACGATATGAGACATGGAACCCCCATACCTGACACTTGGACTGTTATGGCAAAAATCATAATTGGGGGACATTGTTCTCCAATGTATAGGATGCTATTTTGTTATTTTTTACTTGCTATGTGTATTCTCAAAGATTATTTATAAATAGGTATTTTAAGTAGAGTTGAGCGAACCCGGACTGTAAAGTTTGGGTCCGTACCAAACTTTAGGGTGTTCAGGACCCGGACCCGAACCCGGACTTTTCAAAAAAAGACTGGGTTCGGGTCTGGGGTTCTGGTAATTTTAATGAAAGTTCTGAAAATTGCTGTAAAAAAGCCCAGGAAGGTCCTAGAGGTCTGCAAAAGGAAGGAAAATGGGGGTAAGGGTGGGACAAGTGCCCTACAAAGAAATGGGGACAGGGAAATAACTTTAAATATTAAAAAAAAATAAAAACATAAAAAAAGCAAAAATGGAGGTGAATGTGGATCATCTCCAAACTGGGTCTGAAAAGTATTAATTATATCACTGTTCTGCAAACATCTGGAAAATGTGTGTGTCACTTTAAATAAAACCGGGACTAACTGAACTACTGTTCTGCAAACATCTGTAAAGTCTGTGTGTCACTTTAAATATAACTGGGACTAACTGAACTACTGTTCTGCAAACATATGTAAAGTCTGTGTGTCACTTTAAATATAACCGGGACTAACTAAACATATGTTCTGACTTAAAAGAAAGGAAAAGACATGGGGCTTTAAATGAGGCGAGTCATTGTAAATAGTTAGTAATAAATAGCTGTGTGCATAAGATTCATGTTTCTTTTTTTTTTTTTTTTTTTTTTTAACAAGAATTTATTGAGTTTTTTGCATTTCTGCATATTTCAAAACATACATTACAGATTAATATGCAATAACAGACAATACAATTATAGTTGGCCCTTTACAGCAAAAAGAGAACTATTATGTCTATGGGATAACTTGAAGAGGGCTGGTGAGAAAGCGGACCAACTCTGTAGGATTCAGAACCAACAGGGTAAGAAAGGGTGGGGAGGAGAGGGGGGGAGAGTAAAAAGAGGGGGGGGGGTGGGGTGGGGGGGGGGGCTCACGTAGACCAAGAAGTTGTAAAGTAGTATGCTCATCTTTGGTTTCAAATGACGTAAAAGAAAAACATAGCGTGTAGAGGGGTATGTCAGGCCTGGGGAAATGATGAGAGTCTTATCACCTTTAGTACGTGGAAAGTCTTAGGGTTTTTGGTTCCGAGGGTCAGTGGAGAAATTCCTATTCGTTTCCAGAAGTGGGTGCTGGGGCGCCCAGGTATATTTCCTTGTCAAATAGATGTGGGTGATGGTCAATGAAGGAGGCCCATTTTTGCAAGAACCGGTGAGTTTCACAGTAGGATTTCTCGATTTTCATCAACTTGGTCAGGTCAGTTATTACCTCCTTGAGCAAGGGAGGGGTTTGAGATATCCATCGCCGAAGGATGGCCCTTCTGGCTGCCATGTAGCATGTTGCGATCCATGGTTTGTTGTAGTGGAAGGAATGGAGTTGGGGATGACCCTTGGGCAGAGTATGAGTTATAGTCTCTAGATTGCCAAAAAGGAGAGGGTAGATAAGCCCATGTGGGGCCAATCCTATTACTTGGTTGGTGAAGGTTTCAATGTCCCTCCAGAAGGAGGCCACCCAAGGGCATTCCCACAATCTGTGTAGGAGGGTAGGTCTTTGGGCATTACCTAGCAGGCAGAGAGTAGATTCGGGGTCGTGAGATCTCGGAACGAATGGTGCATAGGCTCTGTGGGTTATTTTCAGCTGCTGCTCCCTCCAGAATTCATTGGTTATGTATTTGCAGGTGGAATGGAAGCCTCGTAGAATGGTATTGAAGGCATCGGGGGAGTTTAAGTCCTTATTCCATTTGGAGGCAATGCCGGTGGCGGATCTAGAGGGAGACAAGGTTTGTCGTAAAGGCTTGAAGATGTCAGAGATTCTGGAAGTTCCCTTGGATACCCAAAAGTCCAGAAGCGGTGATTGGGCATGAGGGGCTTTGGGATAGAGAAGAGTTGAGGCAAAACGAACTGCTTGCTTAATCTGTAGGTATTGATGAGTGGGAAGAGAGAAGTCTTTCAGGACCTTGTCTGTGGGGAGAGGAAGGCCTGTGGATGGATCAAACAGCTGGGAAAACCATTGGAGCCCTTTGGGAATCCAGGAGCTGAAGGCTGGGTGTTGTTGAGCCTGGGGAAAAAGTGGGTGTCCACATATGGCCAGGTGCTTAGATGTGTAAAGCGGAAGCTTCAGCAGCTTTCTGGTCTCCCTCCAAGCCAAAACTGTGTCTTTTATGAGCAAGTTATGTCTCAGGTAATGAGGAATGTCTCGGAGCTTGCAATGTAGTAAGTTGGATAGTCTATTAGGTGCTGCCATGGAAGTTTCCAGCTCGAAATTGGAATAACTGGAAGAGTTTGTTATCCAGTTCAAGGCCACTCGCAGGAGACAAGATAGGTTATAGAGCCTAGTATCGGGGAGACCAATTCCTCCTTCAGGCTTGGGCAGGGCAAGTTTGTAAAGAGAGATGCGGGGTTTGCGGTTTGCCCACAAGAAGGAGGACTGTGCTTTGTGCAGTGTCTGTATGTCTTTGTGCTTCAAAAGTAATGGGATGGTCTGGAGGGGATAGAGTAGTTTAGGGAAGCTCATCATTTTGTATAAGTGGCACCTACCAAGAAAAGAGAGGGGCAGTTTAGACCAATTCTGGAGTTCTCTGATTATTTTTTGGATGGTTGGCGTAAAGTTAAGATGGTAGATAGAGGATGGTGATTTACCTATGTTGATCCCCAAATATGTGATAGACGTGCGCGCTATTTTAAAAATGGAGTTTGGGGCCCATGCCGGATTGCGTGTGGTAAAAAGGGGTAAGATTTCGCTCTTGGAAAAATTTATACGTAGCCCAGAGCATCTGCGGAAGAGGTTGAAGGTGTTTTGAATAAAGGGCATGTCCGAGGGGGGGTCAGAGGAAAAAATTAAGATGTCGTCCGCAAATAATGCTGTTTGGAGGAGCGTTTTGCCAATTCGGATGCCTGA
>BLSH010118743.1:93359-108579 GCA_018402905.1 Glandirana rugosa
TTTATTTAATTTACCGAACATTTTATATCTTAACAAATCCCTTAATAGTTACTATACTAAGTGATATTGATTAATTTTCACTGTGATTTGAGACTAAAATTTTTGTTAAATATAAGTTGAAACATAAGAATTCAGTTTTTCATGGGAGACAACGAGAACCGGAGGAGGTTTAGAGGTTTAATTACAACAAAAACGACGATACTGGACGGAAGATTAATCTCCAACTGTCGTAAAGAAGAGCTTGTCCTACATCGGTGGGAGTAAAAGTTCGGGTCCCCATTGATTTCAATGGGGTTCGTTGTCCGTGCGATCGTTCGGGTTCCCTCCGGACCCGGACCCGGACTTTGTCCCGAAGTTCGGACGGACCAGCAGAACCCAAACTTCCAGAGGTTCGCTCAACTCTACTCACTACACGTCCCATAGTCCCTATTCATTCCTGGGAACAAGAAAATGAGGGTGGCTACATCCTGTTCGAGAAGAAATGCTGTCAACCTCTAATTAGAAGGCAGGTCATAGCAGCAAAAACAACATTAATTTGGAGATTTGGAGGAGGCCAAGAGCAACAGAGGGTACTTTTTGACTTAAGAATACAAAGTTGAATATAAATTGTTTTTAAAATCAGAGTTTAGTGTCACTTTTAATTAGTTATAGTGAATCATATCATTGATAATTCCCTAAACAATTCTATATTTTACAAGCCATTTAATTTATTTATGAATACATTAGCCAACATTTTACATAAGTTTTAACAACTAAAATTTGGATAAACTTTTTTTTTTTAAATCAGGTATAGTTTTATTGAAACGTCCCAACAATTAACAAAGGACAAAAAATATAGCACAATACAAGAATACAAATACAGTATACTAAGTACAGACCCCACTCCTCCAAAAAACGTCTAGCAGGGTAAAACAATAATGCATACCCCGGAATTACCAGAAACAATAACATAAACGATCAGCAAATGAAAAAAAAGAGTTTGCAACCTTGGTGAGAGTATGTACGCCAGCGATCATTAGGCCATCATACCAATTACAACACCCAGGAATTGCTAGTTAACTTTTCATCTACATGTTATAATAGGATCCTGTCCAACACTAAGTCATTTGGAGCTAGCCCAGGAGTAGCCAGGCAGCCGCCCCAACACTGATTCAAACTTTGAGTAACTTTCTCTAGGTTGATATATTAATTTCTCCATTCTTAGCATTGTTCCCATTTGCTCAATCCACATCCGCTTTGTTGGGGGAATGGGAGAATTCCAATGTAATAGAAGAAACCCATGGGCCTGAAACAGAGCTCTAATAGCCACCTCCCTAACATATCCATCGGTGATCATAGCATTCAACAAACTCAGAATGCATTGTTTGGAATCTAAAGGGATCGACACCTGCAAAGCATCTCCATAACAAATTAATTAGGTCTCCCACTTCCCTGTGACACCTGGTACAGATAGGGTCAGAGAGCAGGCTCAGGAATGTAACTTGTACGGTGTGCGATGAACCCTCAGCAAAATATATAATTGAGGAAGTCTTTGTGTCACATTAAAAGATCAAAAGCGCACGGCCTCCAAAGCTTCTTCCCACATATCTCCAGGCAAATCACCCATATCCCTTTCCCATTTCTCATGGGCAGAATTGGGGAAATTTTCCAAATGTACCCCCATAAGCATGGCATAACAATTGGAAATCTCTTTGTGGAAGATGTTTGTTGCATTAATGTAAAGATTGGTGTGGGAGACTCCAAAGCCCCTAGAGTTCTCTGAGCCCTCACAGCATGCTTTAGCTGTAGGTAATGTGACGTTATGGAAGGCACCACAATGGAAGGGCGATACTTTTTGCCTCGCATGCAATCATTTTGAGGCGACTAGTGGGAGTTTCCGACCCAGGTTTTGCCGGCCACCGTGGCAGAGCTGGTCCTGTCCCAGACTTTCTGGTCCACTCAAACCCCTCTCCACCTGCATTTAATGACCAGGAAGATAACAGAGGGGAGCTTGATCCTGGATCTCAGAAGCAGAAAGCTGAGAGAGCTCTGTGTGTTAATTTGGACTCTAAGAACAAGGTTTGAAATGTGTGTTTTGTGGGTGTTGGGGACAGCCCCACACTGTATAGAGAGGAATCTGTTTGTTTAGTTTAGCGCCAGATGGCAAGGTTTTTTTTTTTGTGTTTTGAACTTACAAACCTGAAATAATAAGCCTGGCAAGGCGCCAGATTTTAAGAAACTGACATCCACGCTGAATCTTTTGCCCTGAAAAGTGATCCCCACAAGCTAATCTCCCACACGTGGTGGAAGATGCGGGCAACTTTCAAAGATGGAAAGAAATCTTGAAGGCCCTGCTGCAAGCCAATGCAGCCCAGCGGGAAACAAACCAACAGGTCACAGAGGCTGCTGCAGCACAACAGGCAGCACAACAAGCAGCTCTGCAGGAAACCAACCTCTGGGTTGCAGAGGCTGCTGCAGCTCAGCGAAAGGAGAGTCACCAGGCTATTGCACGATGATGTGGAGGCGTACCTCACGACTTTTGAAAGAGTCGCTCTTCCCAAAGGATGGCCAAGAGAACAGTGGGCAGGACTGCTAGCACCATTCTTGACCGGCGAACCCCAAAAAGCCTATTTCAATCTGGAAACAGATAAGGCCCAGGACTATGAGACTCTAAAGGCAGAGATACTCGCAAGCCTGGAGGTCACCTTGGCAGTCCGGGCCCAACGCGTGCATTAGTGGACCTATTGCACCGACAAGCCACCCCATTTACAGATATTCAACCTAGTTCCCCTTACCAGGAAATGGCTACAGCCAGAGACATTGCCAGGTCCCCAGATTGTGGAGCCAGCGGTCATGGACTGCTATCTACAGGCTACCGATGCCATGCATTGGGACATATTGCTGCCAATTGCCCCCTGAATGATGAACCCATGCAATGTGATAATGCTTATAGGAAAATATGCATTTCTCTGTTTTCACAGGTCGCATGTATAGCATCATGCTCAAGTCGCATGGAGAAGCAAATGTGTATGATTGCTATTGACAGGAAACCCGTCACTGTGCTGCTTGACTCTGGCAGTGTGAAAAAATTGGTCAAAAGCAGCTGTGTAAATCCGGTCAGGTTAAACCCTAGCACTGTTGGGGTAATTTGCATCCATGGGGATACTCATGACTACCAGGCGGTGCTGGCCGAGATTGACACCCCTTTTGGCTGAGTAACCCAATCAGTAGGAGTGGTACCTTCCCTGCTTCATGAAGCTCTAGTGGAGAGGGATTTTTCCCATTTTGGAGGTTGTGGGAAGGTACAGAGAGCATGGAGGCACGGGAGTTCCCACCAGACCCTTTTTGCCAAACGGAAGGAGTGATTGGTGGCAGGACTGAGGAAGAAGGAGACCCTCTTTTTTTTCCTGTAATGGCTGGGGAGCCAGAGGAGCAGGAAGATAGCTCCCAGCAGATGGCTAATGTCCCAGACCCTGTCACTGTCCCTGACCGTGAGAGTGAACCAAATGTAGTCCCTGACTTAGAAGTTCAGAGAGAGAACTTCTGTAGAGAACAACTACAGGATGTCCCTCTCCTCAGAGCCAGAGAAAACATGAAGTGTACAAGGAAAAAGGCGCATGGCAGTACAGACTCTACAGTACTTACAGACCACAAATTCGTAAAGGGAACACAAGGGGTGCCTGAAGAAAGAGCGCGGTCACTTCCTCCTTTGTGAACCGAACGCTCAGAAACACGTCGCACAGTGCCGACGTCACGCCACCACGACCCTCTGCTGTGAATTATAAGCCTCGGTTTGGCGTCTCTGCCGGCTCCAGACGCCACATCACATCTCCACCGGGCTTTCTTTGCATACCCTTGGGTGGCGAGCTGCTGACGTCCCCTGCCATGGGATACTTTCACCACATGCGCTACTATGATGCCTGTTTATGAGTTGCTATGTCACCGTTGTTAACTTTATTAAATTGTCATACAGTCTGCTCTTAGAGGCGCCTCTTTCCTTGTTTTAGAGAAAACATGAAGGTGATGGATGGGAAACGTGTGGACCCAAATTGGGGATGTCTTTTCCCTACATGGCGCTTAAAAATGATTTGTTGTATCACATGGTAAAACACGGAGAGAACTAACTGGAACAGCTAGTGGTTCCCAAACCCTTCCACCAGTTAGTGCTAGATCTGGCCCATGGTCATATAATGGGGGGACATCTGGGTATGGAGAAAACTAGGGAGAGGATAACCCAGAGATTCTTAAGGCCGGGGTTGTATGCAGACGTCAAACAATACTGTGAGTCATGCCCTGAGTGTTAAATGACAGCCCTGTCACCCCATTTTCGTAGTCCATTTGTCCCACTTCCATAATTGAAGTGCCATTTGAGCGATTTGGCATGGATCTTGTGGGACCAGTAGTAAAATCTGCCCGAGGACATCAGCACATCCTGGTGATACTGGACTATGCGACCCGCTATCCTGAGGCCATACCCTTGCGGAATACCTCCGCTAAGACTATCGCCAAGGAACTTGTTCAGGTGTTTACTCTGGTTGGGATCCCTAAAGAAATCTTGATGGATCAGGGTACCCCGTTCATGTCCAGAGTGGCCAGGGAATGTAAATTGTGCAAAATCTCCCATCTACGTACCTCTGTTTACCACCCCCAAACTGACGGTCTGGTGGAAAGGTTTAACAAGACCCTCAAGAGTATGCTAAAAGAGTTGGTGGATAAAGATGGGCAGAATTGGGATTTTTTGCTGCTGTACCTCATGTTTGCCATACAAGAGGTTCCGCAGGCATCTATGGGGTATTCCCTCTTTGAACTCTTGTATGGTAGACATCCCAGGGGGCTGCTAGATGTCACAAAGGAGACATGGAAGGGAGAGGCCACCACCATATAAAAGCATCATAGAGCACGTCCCCTTGATGCAGGATCGAAACGCAGTGGTCCTGCCCCTTCTTAGAGAGCATATGGAGCAAGCCCAGGAGGGCCAGAGAAGGGTTTACTATCGGTGTGCCAAAACCCAAACTTTCAACCCTGGGGACAGAGTGCTGGTGCTAGTCCCCATGGTCAAAAGTAAATTCCTGACAAAGTCCCTTTGAGATAAGGGAAGAGTAGGGGAAGTAAACTACAAAGTTTACCAGCCTGGGAAAAGGAAACTGGAGCAGATTTATCATGTTAATCTCCTAAAACTGTGGAAGGACAGGGAGAGTTTATTGGCAGTGCCCATGCCCCAAAAGCACAGGTTCCCCCTAACCCCGGATGTCCCCATAACCGAGTCCTTGTCACTGATGCAACAAAATGACGTTAAATATTTTTTTAGTAAAAATAGAGACTTTTTCTCTTCCCTGTGCTACAGCATGACATAATCACGGAACCCGCGGTCCGTGTAAATGTAAAATCCTACCAAATACCCGAGGCTAGAGGAGAGGCGGTGGCGAGAGAAATAAAAAACATGTTGGAATTAGACATTATAGAGGAGTCCCACAGCACCTGGTGGAGCCCTATAGTACTGGTCCCAAAGTTGATGGCTCTATCCGGTTTTGCAGTGATTTTAGGAAGCTGAATGAAGTGTCTAAGTTTGAAGCATACCTGATGGTTGACAAACTTGTGGATAGGTTGGGAGGGGCTCGGTACATAGCAACCCTAGACCTAGCTAAGGTAATACTGGCAGATCCCCCTAACAAAGTCAGCAAAGGGAAAAATGGCCTTCTCTACCACGAGGGGTTCTTCCAATACAAACAAATGCCATTTGGACTGCATGGGGGCCCCTTCATCCTTTCAGAGGATTATGGGCAAGACTTTGAGGCTGCATCGGCCCTATACAGTGGCCTATCTGGATGATGTCATCATCCACAGCCCAGATTGGAAATCTGCCCCGGATGCAGGCAGTGGTAGATTCACTGAGGATAGCAGATTTAACAGCCAACCTGAAGAAGTGTGCATAGGTCTCGAGGAGGCCAAATACCTTGGGTATGTGATTGGTCGAGGTCTGATTAAGCTCCAAACCAACAAGATTGAGGCCATTCAAAAGTGGCGCCAACCGGTGAACAAGAAACAGGTTTGGGCCTTACTGGGGATTACAGGGTATTAACGACGCTTCATCCCCGACTTTGCCACCATTACCGTCCCTCTGATCGATCTGACAAAGGGTAGAGCATCAGGAATGGTTAAGTGGAATCCCGAAGCTGAGAAGGCCTTTCAGACATTGAAGCAAGCTCTTTGGGTACAGCCAGTGCTCGTGACCCCAGACTTCACAAAGGAGTTTGTGGTTCAAATCATCGCTTCTGAGGTGGGACTAGGTGCTGTTCTGTCCCAGATCAGAGATGGCGAGGAGCACCCGGTCGTCTACTTAAGCAGGAAGCTTAATGAACATGAAAAAATTAAGCCATTGTGGAGAAGGAGTGGCTGGCTATCAAGTGGGCCTTATAGGCCCTAAAATACTACCTGCTGGGAAGGTCATTCAGGCTAGGCCCCAACCATGCCCCCCTTAAGTTGATGTGTAAGAACCGGGAGAAAAATAGCCGGGTGTCTAGGTAGTTCCTGGCCTTACAGCCGTTTAAGTTCTCAGTGGAACATCGGGCTCCGGCTCCAAAATAACGCAGATGGCCCTTCCCAGGCCCACTGCATGGTCAGGACAGTTGCTCCGCCCGAGGGGTTTGAGCAGAGGAGGGGGGATATGTGACGTTATGCAAGGCACCACAATGGACAGGTGATACTTGTCACCTCGCATGCAATCATTTTGAGGTGACTAGCGGGAGTCCGACCTGGGTTTTGCCGGCCACCATTCTGAAAAGTGATCCCCACGAGCTAAACTCCCACAGTAAAAAAAAAGCATTTTAGAGGGTATGCTGTATTTAACCTGCAGGTGAGGAAAGGAGAGTAAATGACCAGTGGCCAAAATATGTTTAAGATGAGTTTGTAAATGAGGCAACGTTTGCGTAAGTCAATCAATAAACGCTGATTGTGATTTTTTTTTACCAAAAATATGAGGAAAAATATAAATCGGCCAAAACCAATGAATACATTTTTTTAATTTTTTTTTTTTGGATATGTATTTTAGCAAAAAGTAAAATAAATTGGGTTTATTTTGCAAAATTGTCGCTCTTTTTTTGTTTATATTGGTGATCAGAAATGACATAGAGGTGACCAAATACCACCAAAAGAAAGCTCTATATGTGGGGAAAAAAGGATGAAAATTTAGTTTGGGTACAAGGTCGCACGACCGCACAATTGTCAGTTAAAGCGATGAAGTGCCGAATTGCAAAAAGTGCTCTGGTCCTAAGGTGGGAAATCCTTTCAGTCCTTAAGTGGTTAACCTTGTCTCTAAATTTAAGTAAGAGGGGGAGAATGTTTAAATGGCAAAGGTCCGTTAGCTGAGGGGAAATTAAAATTCCTAGATATTTAAAGGTGAGCACTACGGGACACAATAGCACCGCTAAAGGGGCGTCCGGTTGGTCAAGAGGTAAAAGAACTGACTTGGACCAATTAATTGTCAACCCAGAGATCCTAACAAGGTCTGAAATGAGGGACATGCAAGTGTGTATAGAGGTATCATCCACATTTTTATGGATTTTCTCATGCCTAGATCCATATTCAAACCCTGCAATATCATGATGTGCTCTAATTTGCGTTGTTAAGGGTTCTATTGCCAAGGCAAAGTGTAATGGTGAAAGGGGGCAACCCTGCCGAGTACCCCGCCCCAACTGAAAAGAATTAGAGATCTTACCTCCCTCCTTGATAGTAGCCTGTGGTTGGTAATTTAGGAGACAAACACATGAGATAAAAGTGACCCCAAATATGAACTGCTCTAAAACAACCCATAGATAGCCCCACTCCATACTATCAAAAGCTTTGTTAGCATCTAGCGATAACAAACCTCTAGGGCCAATATTGTCAGCCTGGGTGTCACGACACCTGGGGTCAGGTGACAGGTGTGCACCACTGGAGTGCGAATCACACCAAGGGTCATGAAGCGCACCACAAAGGTTGTGGACCTAAGGCTAACTGCCGCTAATGAGTTTCGGCTGATACGGAAAGAGGGCCCCCTGCAGCACGGACACTGAAACACAAGGAGCTAGCTCAGTTTCCCCAGGGCGCGGAGTCTAAGAGCCAGTGGGTGTTCACCAGCGCCTCTAGTGGTGAGGAGGGAATTGGCTACAACTGGATCCAGGTTGCAGCCCCCGGGGTCCCCTAGCTCAAGCTCGGCTGACTACAGCTGGCAATGGTCGATATAAAGATGGCTCTGAGATAGTATTTAAAGGCATCCCACTGAGTCAGCACATCTTCATGTTGCGCATTGTCAAGAAAAAAGTGCTTGATATGTCTAGCAATAGAGTTATCTGTGGGGAACAGCCTTAGCCAAAACGCATTAACCGTAATCCACATCACTAGAGGAGAGTGGTCAGAGACCTCTATTACACAATATTTGTTACTAGAGGCAGGGCCAGGCAGTTCCCCACACAAAGATCAATGTGAGACAATGAAGCATGAGTCTTTGAAAAATAAGAAAATTATAAATATGGGGATGTTTTAATTGCCATAAGTTAACTCAGCCTAGGTAAGAGAGAAACCTAGACAATAAAGTTCCTCTCTGTGCCCCATGCTGATGTGGTGGAGGGTGTTTATCCTACTTGGGATACACTATGCCATTAAAATCCCCTAAGACATACATGGGTATATCTGGTTTAGCAATTGCAAATGCCACTAATTCCCTCAGAATAACCACAGGGTTCACTCAGTTACATCACCCCACCCTTGACTATAAATAAACTATCAAAGCAAAAATAGGTCAGGTGGCAGGACCCTCCCATTGGGGAGAAGCTGTTTCATTTTTTTTTCTTTTTCGGGTTGTCACGTGCCGGGATTGACAATGGATTACAACGGGGGGACACTTTTTTCTTTATTAATAAAGGACGTGTCCCAAATCTTCTTCTGTTACTTTTACTGTTTTGACAATTTTCTGGTGAATGGGTAAGGGTACAATGTGCCCGATACCCATTCACATGAGGGGGGTCGGGATCTGGGGGCCCCTTTGTTAAAGGGGGATTCCAGATTCTGATAAGCCCCCCTGCCTGCAGACCCCGACAACCATAGCCCAGGGTTGTCGGGAAGACACTGTTGTCCCCATCAACATGGGAATAAGGTGCTTTGGGGTGGGGAGTGCAGAGCACCCACCCCCCCATGTTGAGGGCATGAAGCCTGGTATGGGTCAGGAGGAGGGCACTTGCTCACCCACCATCCTGCCCGACCAGGTTGCATGCTCGGATAAAGGTCTGGTATGGATTTTGGGGGGTCCACACATCAATTTTTTTTTATGGACTTGGGGGGGCCGCCACTCAAATATTTTCATTGATTATTTATCTATATTGCCGGGAGTCGGCAATACATTTCAGCCGCGAGCAATTTTGAATAACATTTTTTCCTTTAGAAATGCCATTTTGCTCTGGCACTGTTCTAAACATCAATCAGATGCACCCTTTTACAGGCAGACTAAGAGGATCATCCAGTCACGATATTTAAAGGAATTCATAATTTTTTTTCACTTTCAGCATTATTAACCACTTCCTTACTGGGCACTTAAACCCCCCTCCTACCCAGACCAATTTCCTGCTTTCAGCGATGTCTCATTTTGAATGACAATTGCGCGGTCGTGCGACATTGTACCCAAATAAAATTTGCATCCTTTTTTCCCCACAAATAGAGCTTTCTTTTGGTGGTATTTGATCCCCTCTGCGTCATTTCTGATCACCACTATAAACAAAAAATAAGCGACAATTTTGCAAAAAAGAACAATATTTTTTACTTTTTGCTAAAATACAAATCCATAAAAAAAAAAAAATATTCATCAGTTTTGGCTGATATATATTCTTCTACATATTTTTGGTAAAAAAAAAATTGCAATCGGCGTATATTGATTGGTTTGCGCAAAAGTTATTGCGTCTACAAACTATGGGAATTGATTTATGGCATTTTTATTTATTTATTTTTTACTAGTAATGGCGGCGATCTGAGATTTTTATCGGGACTGCGATATTGCAGCAGAAATTTTTTACACATTTTTGGGACCAATGATATTTATACAGCAATCAGAAATTTAAATGTCCACTGATTACTGTATAAATGTCATTGGCAGTGAAGGGGTTAACCTGCAGGGGTCAGTGAAGGGGTTAACAATGTTCCCTGGGTGTGTTCTAACTGTGGGGGGGGGGCGGGGCTGGCCGGGACATAACATATCTAACTGAGCCCAGTGACAGGGATCAGTAGATCTGGTATGTCCCCTGTCACAGAACGGAGAACCGCCGTGTTTACATTGGCGGTTCCCCGTTCTGCAGCTCTGTCAGGCGATCGTGGGTCTCGAGCGGACATCGAGTCCGCCCGACCCACGGGCACACCCATGCAGCATGCGGTGGCCGCGCGCCCGCCGCAACTGCCACCAGGGGGCGCGCCGGGAGCGTGCACAGGGGACGACGTCCATGGACTTTTCAGATCCGCGCTGGAGCCGTACTTCGGCAATAGCGCGGATCTGTAGGGGTTAAAATCACTGCTCCTGAAAAAATGATCGATTTAAAACCTTTTTTTTTGCATTGATACATGTCCCCTAGGGCAGTACCCAGGTCCCCATACACTTTTTATGGCAATAACTTGCATATAAGCCTTTACAATTAGCACTTTTGATTTTTCATGTTCGGGTCCCATAGATGTTAGGGGTCGAATGTTCGCACACATTTATTGCCTGATAGCATGTTCTGGTGCGAAACGAACCGGGGGGTGTTCGGTCCATCCCTAGTAATGATTGGCACTTTTTTCATGGTAGAAAAAGGCATAAATGAACAGTATTGTATACACCCATCCTAAATGAGATTGTACCTAAAGGGGGCCAGCAGACCTGGGGTAGTGTCCGACTCAGTAATAGCAAGCAGTCTGGAGGTGCAATGTAATTGTGTGGCATCCTGGCAAAAAAGCAAAACAAAGAAACAACAGCCAAGCTTATAGAGCACAACGGTGCCCAAACACAGGTCAACCAACAGGTAAACAGACAGTTTTGGTTGTAGAGAGTGACAATCAGAAAGCGGAGTAGTCCACCATTCACTCCCTGCATGGTATAGTCACCCAAAATAGTGTCACATTGTAGATACACCAAAGAAACTCTTGGGTTCGTAGAGGTAAAACATAAGTGCTGGAACAACATAACAAAACAGAGAGAAAACCCAAGTAAGATATTTTGCAAAGAGAGCTAACCTATCATGAGTTCAGCTATAGGGTAGTTAAGTACTGTAGAAAAGCATCATCAGTGTCTTCTCTTGATCCGTGTCAGAGGGAAGGTTCCTGTGCATCCAGCCAGTCAGCTGCATCAGTAGCAGTATTGAAAAACTGTGTTTGACCGTTAGCCATGACTCGCAAATGGGCTGGGTAAAGCATGGCATATGGAAGCCCCAGGTGCCAGAGACGTTGATTAATATCAAAGAATTTTGCCCGCTGCCTCTGTAGTTCCACTTCACCCCGCTGTATTAAATATTAGGCCTTTTTCTTGCAAGGCGCAGCATCTTTTCCCTGTCTCAATAGTGCAGGAGTCGAGCCAGAAGCGGTCTAGGAGCTTTGCCCGATAGAGCTCTGGTAGGGACTCTGTGAGCCCTCTCTATTGCAAAAAGTGGTGTAAGGCATCTTTGCCAAAGATTTCCAGTAGTCAATTTTCAATAAACTCAGTGGAGTCCCTACCCTCGGTTTTCTCCGGGAGTCCCACTATGCGGACATTATTGCGTTGCAAATTATTTTCTGTGTCATAAGCCTTATCTCTATTTTGTGTGCCATGTGGGCTGTAGAGCACGATTCAGCGAGTAATGGTGGAAGCTTATCTTCCAAATAGCTAAAGTGGCTTTCTGCTTCTGTGGTTCTTTCACGCATTTTCTGAATATTTTGCCTGAGAAGTGCAACTTCTTCAGTCAATCCCCCCAAGCGTTCCTTAACTGAATTGACTGATGCTGTACATTTATGGACTGCATTTAGGATCTGACTTTGAGTAGGCTATACTTCCTTATTAGAGAGCTCCTCAGAGCCAAATGGTGGGTCAGAATCAGGGGAAAGCATGGCCTCTGCTACAGTCCCATGGTCTGACTCAGTCTCTGGATGAATCACTGAGGGATCAATGTCTTGCTCCTCCACTCCCTGTTCCTGGAGCTCAGACAGTTTCCTGGCATAATACAGGATATCTCCTTAATTGTTCTTCTGACGAGCTAGCCTTTTGCTCCAGGGTCCTTGTCATTATCTGATCCATGCTGTGTCTTTAATAGCAGAGCTGCTGCAGCACCATTTTGGGTCTCAAAGGTCTTGTTTTTGCGGGTCATGGCTGCCATGGATCTGGTCACAGGTGCTACTGCTGGAATCCTGGTGGGTAAGGAAGCTGGCGGTGCCAGTATTGTGGTCCCAGATGGCCGGGAAAGTGGGAAAGGATTTCTGACAGGATGGACAGAGAGAGCTCTGTGAGACACGTCTTCTCACATGTCCAATGTGGCCACGCCCCCCCCCTTAGATGAACTTTTAAATCCACTGGAGCTCAGCTAATCATTTGCAACTAACTCAATTAACCTCTTTGCAACACCAGACCTACATCTTGCAGCTGGCCTCTTCAGTCTGATGTCCACTCTGGTGGCGTAGAGAATAATATACATCTATGGGGTTCTCTCCCAAGTTTCTCCTGTATCAGGAAAAAGCTCCAAGGAAGTCTATAGGGCTGTAGTGTGCACACACAGATATCAGCCAGGTGCAGGATGTAAATGTACTGTTAAAGAGTGATTACTCTCTTTGGGTATCTGGCTGTGTGTAATTTCTGCTTTTTACCTCTGCCTCCCTCTACAGACACTAGGGTCCAATCACAACTATCTCCTACAGCTCACATGGAACAGGCAGACTGTCCTATATGTTCCACACTCTAGGTACCTCTTCTTTTTTTTTTTTTTTTTCAAATACGTTTTTATTAAGGGTTTAGTTCAGTACAGAAAATAGTAAAACATTTACATTGCATTGGCAAAAAGTAGAAAGAGCAAAGTGATGTGGACACATATGCAGATACAGTAAACAATTTGTCATTCAGGCTGGGAAGAGGGAGGGGAAAATAGTAGAAGGGCAGAAGAGGGAGGGGAGTGAGGGATATAGGAGAGTAGAAGAGAAGAGGGGGGGGAAGGGGGGGACCACTGTCAGCTCTGGAATCGTTATCAACCGAGACTATAGATACCACATTCCGATTACTAAACATTAAATCAAACTTCAGAATACCTGCTTGCAGGCACTAGGTAGTATTAGCAGTTACAGTTTTTCCCTGAACCATCGGAGAAGAAGAATAGGAGGAACCCAGCTCCGTGAAGGCTCCCTTAGGCTCTGAGGAGGGGGGTATTGGGCGATTGTAAGAGAGGGTCTGGGTAAGGTATACTACTTGTTGCTCCGCCCGAATCCACAGTTGTAAATGGGATCGAGGTTGTGGGTGGATGGTGCGCAGATGCTGGAGGGGTTTCGCCAAAGATCTCGGTAAAGGCTCCCCAGATTCTGTTGAATTTGGGCCTGCTGCCTCCATTTAGGGTGATATCCAGTAGTTCTTTGTGATAGAGACCCAATAGCTGGGATACTACCATAGATACATTGGGGGGGGGTCTTTGAGGTCCATTGTTGAAGTATAGTCCTTCTTGCGACCATAAAGCAGTAGGTAAGCCAGTGTCTATGTTTATTAAGAACGGTTTCGTTCCAGGTCCTAGGTGCCGAGAGAGGTTGGTCCATGAATCCAAATATTAGCGGGAGAGGGTCTTTGCAGGGGGAGTATCCTGAGACTCGGTTGGCTAGCTCTTCCACTTGTGACCAAAAGGTCGAGATAGTAGAACATTCCCATAAATTATGCTTTAGAGATGGTTTGTGGGCTAAGCACCAAGTGCATTGGAAGGGTGTCGAGGTGGACCGGTCTCTGGAGAACGGTACATATGCCCGGTGGAGTATTTTCAGTTGTTGTTCTCTCCAGAATTCATTCTTGATAAAAGAACTAGTGGTGATAAAGCCTTGTAGGGCAAAGTTCGTGGCCCCCTGCATCGGGAATTGACTTGCCCAAGGTGGAGGAGGGTCTTGGGGACGTGACTTCCATAGGCTGAGCGACAACAGCTTGTGGGTATCCCCCACCTTTATAGAATTGTTGGTGAGCAAGTGGTCTATGAAAGCAGGTTTGAAGCGTTTCAATTTATCAGGGCACAGGCTGTTGGCAAAACTGATAGCTTGTTGACATGGTAGAAAATGTGATTTCGGGAGGTTAAATTGCGCTCGTATTTGGGAGAAAGGTAGGGGACCCCCTGAGGTTGGGTCAAAAAATTGGGCGTAAGTTTCCAGTCCATGTCGAGACCAAAGAGTTGTTACTGCTTGTTGGGCTGACAGGGGGCTGTTGGGGTGGCCTCTAAGAGGGAGAAACTTGGAGATGGCCGCCGGAAGGCCCAGCTTGGTCCTGACCTCCCTCCATGCGATATTGGTATCCCTGATGAGCAGGTTATGTTTTAGGGCAGGTGGTAGCTTCTGGGGTTTGCAGTGGAGGAGGGCGGCAAGGCAATGGGGGAAGGCCATTTGGGATTCTAGATCCAGGTTCGAAACTCTAGATGCTCCCGATAACCAGTCCAGGCCCACTCTGAGGAGGCACGCCAAATTATAGATTCTTATATTGGGGAGGTTGGAACCTCCCAAATGTTTGGGTAGGCACAATTTGGTGAGGGCGATGCGCGGTCGTTTCTTCCGCCATAGGAAGGAGGAAAGGGCCTTATTAATCGCCTGAACATCCGTATGGCGTAGTAGTAGGGGAATGGTTTGTAGGGGGTAAAGTAGTTTGGGGAAACCAACCATTTTGAAGAGGTGACTTCTCCCTAATAGGGAGAGTGGGAGATCGGACCAAGTACGAAGCTCCCCTACAACCTTTGCAACCACAGGAGGGATATTTAGATTGTATATGGAGGAGGGGGATTTCCCGATTTTGATGCCTAAATAAGTAATGTGGGAGGTGGCCACCTGAAAGGTTGAGCCCGTTGCCCATTGGGGAGTCCTAGTGTGGAAAAGGGGAAGAATTTCGCTTTTGTTGAAATTAATTTTGAGGCCCGCATATTTTTGAAAATTGGTAAATATGTCCTGAATAAGTGGTACATCGTTTTGTGGGTTGGCAGAGAAAATTAATATGTCGTCCGCAAACAGAGCTGTGCGGACTTCATGTGTGCCGATTTTGATTCCGTGGAGCCTGGGGTGA
>BLSH010118743.1:108723-139255 GCA_018402905.1 Glandirana rugosa
GGTATTCATACCCTTATTTCGACCGTCCAATGACAGAGCCAATACGTTTCCCTTCGTACGTGGGAGGGGGTAGGTGCGCGAATTTGTTGGGCTGCCAAGAGATAGGAGTTTGGGGTTTCTGTAATTGTCATGAGAACTTTTGAAGATAAGGTTTGACATACCCTTTCTAGGTTAACTACTCCTCCGTCGTGTCCGAAAAGAGTTTGTCGATTTAGAGGGGGTTTAGTGGGTCCGGGTTGATCTGAGGGATTTACGGGGTTAAAGGTAACTCCTTTAGTTTGTCCACCATCAAAGTTGGGGCAAAGGTGGAAATGTTGTTCTTGTAAAACTCGGAAGTGTATCCATCTGGTCCCGGGGCTTTATTAGGGGATAATGAAGCTACCACCTGTTTGATTTCCTCAATGGAAATTGGGGCATTTAGGGAGTCTAGTTGGGCCTGGGTGATTTGGGGGAGATTTAGCTGTTTGAGAAAAGCCTGTGCTGCCTCCTCATCAATTGGATCTTTCCCATACAGTTTGGAATAGAAGTTTTCAAGAGTACTGTTAATGTCTTTGGGGTTTGAGGATAGAGAACCGTCGGGTTGTTTAAGCGCGTGGATGGGGGAGGGTGCATGCTTCCCTTTGCATAACCGAGACAGTAACCTGCCAGCTTTATTCCCATACTTATGGTACTGTAAGTCTAGGTACGCCTGGTTATGACGTTCCTGTGCAAAGGCCCAGTGGTCAAATTGTCTTTTGGCTATCGACCATTTTTGCCTGTTCTCGGGTGAATTTTGGCTGTTGAGGGCAGCTTGGGCTTCCCGCATGGCTTTACTGGCTCGGTTATAATTGGCACTCAGGTTCTTTTTGAAAGCGGCGCTGAAGGCTATTATTTGGCCCCAAAGCACTGCTTTGCCTGCCTCCCAAAGGAGGTTGGGGTCGGTGGCGTGTTCTGCATTTGTCGCAGCGTATTCTTCCCATGATTTTTTTATTAGAGCTATCAAGTCTTGATTGTGTGCTAGATTGGCTGGGAAGCGCCAGGTTCTAAAAGAGTTCGAGGGGTCAAGCCCTGTTAGGACTAGTGAGATTGGTGAGTGGTCAGATATAACCGTGTCTAGGATCTGGGGGTCGAGTATGTTTTGGAGAATAGGAGGTGAGCACAGGAAATAATCTATCCGGGATAAGCTATGATGCGGGTGTGAGTAAAAGGTGTATTGCTTGCCCAGTGGGTTGACCTGCCTCCAAATGTCGGTGAGTTGAAGTGCCTCCGCGAAGAGGTGTAGCGGCGTGGGTTGGGAGTCCCTGAGGGGGGTGCGATATTGTTGTCGGCCTGCTTCCCTGTCTTCCTGGGTATTCATGACTGTATTGAAGTCTCCGCCTATAATGGTTGGAAGGTGCAGGTATGGGGCTAGTTGTGCCGTAAGACCTTGGAAGAAGTTGTGTGTTGGGGAGTTGGGGGCATAGACATTTGCTAATATGACCTCTTTGGATTTGATTTTTAGTTTTAAAATAAGAATCCTGCCTTCCTCATCTCTGCTTTCCGATAGTATCTCGCATTGGACCTTTTTGTGGATGAGTATGACTACCCCAGCTTTGTTTTTAGGCGAGGGCGAGCCAAAGACCTGGCCTACCCATAGTTTGTTTAGGCGGTGGTAATCTATGGCTTGGAGATGTGTCTCTTGCAGTAAGGCTATATCAGCCTTCAATCTCTGGAGGTGGCGCAGGATGGCCATCCGCTTGTTAGGGGATCTGAGCCCCTTAACGTTCCACGAGACGCACTTCAGGGCGGGTGGCACTGGGGTGGGTCAGTATGATTTGGTTCTGTATAGTTTGGGGATGGTAGGGTTGGTCGGATTAAGTAGTAGTGGGTAAGGAATGGTAGAGCTGGGGAAGTGGCGTGCCAACTTAGGTTGGGCATGGAGCAGGTCAGAGTATTTCCATAATGGTATATGTGGTCGTAGGGAAGGGGGAAAACACTAACACAAAAACACAACAGTTCAGACTTCACCTTTTTCCTCATGAGGAAACCTACCACATGAGCAGCGTTACCGGAGATATGCAGGCGCTGCCGAGATCATAGGGGCTATGTTAAACATCTCCGCCACTTCCCGGTTATCTCCGGTAAGACCGTAAGAATAGCTAACGGTATGCATAAAGAAAAAAAGACAAAGAGAAAGGAGCAGGGACCTTGGCGGTTCAATTTAACGGTAGAGAAGTCATTTTTTTAGACAAGTGTCTTACATAGAGAAAATCACCTTTTAGGATGAGTATGAAGAGAGCCATAAGATGAGTGATCAGGGTGGGTCGAGGGTGTCCGTTCAGAAAAGGCGATTCAGGAGCGGTCCTCTCTGGGTGATCTGTTTGCGTATCGTGGTCGCTTTGGGGATTCTTTCCTTGGACTCCGGAGGTCTCGGTGTCCCGGGGACATTGGAGAGGATGTTGAAGGATGCGTGTCCATCGGGATTTGCAGATGAGCTTGGACGAAGTTGGCCACTTCTTCAGGATGGTTGAAGACTTTGGCGTTTCCAGCAGAATCGGTGAATCTCAGAGAGGCCGGATAAGACAGCGTAAATTTAACACCTTTTTGGTAGAGGGCTTGGCATATCGGTTGGAAGGCCTTGCGCCGCCGAGAGGTTTCCTGCAAGTAATCCGCAAAGATCAGGAGTTTGTGCCCCTCGTACTGTAGAGACTTTGCGTTTCTGAAGGATCTGATGATGGCTAATCTGTCCATGTAGTTCAGATATCGCACAATGACTTGTCGAGGAGACCGACGATCTTTGGAGGGGGCTCCCATGCGATGTGCCCTTTCCACTGTGCAAGGTTTGCTGATTCCTAGTGTCTGGGGCAGGCGGGTCTCACATATCTCATGTAGGGAGGCAGCTCCGTAGGATTCTGGGAGGCCCACAATTCTGAGGTTGTTCCTACGTGATCGGTTTTCGAGATCGTCGATCTTGTCGAGGAGATATTGTTGTGTGTGCCGGAATTGTTGCTCGCAGGTTAGCGAGTTCTGCATTTCGTCTTCTACATTGGACATGCGGTTTTCCAGCTCTCCTATGCGTTGAGTGTGGTCGTTCAGTTCCTTTTTGAGTTGTGCCATACCCGCCGCTATGGCTCTCTCCACCGTCAAAGTAATGGTGGGGTTCAGCAAGGCTGCAACCCCCTGTGCTAGTCTGGTGTATTGATCTTCAAGGGTTTCTGCTGTCCCCACAGTTGTATGGATAAGGGGGGAAGGCGCCATGACTGATGGTGGCTGTGTTGGATTAGTGCAGGGCGGCTCCCCGCACGAGGCTTCCGAACGAAGATTCGTTGCAAGATTATTCTCCGAACGAAGGTTCGTTGCAGCGATGTTCTCCGAACGAAGATTCGGTGCCGCGGTGTCGGGTCGGGAGGACGGCCCCATGGCGGGCCCGCCGTGGAGTACGAATTTGTCCATCACTGGTGGTAGCCTGGATGGTCACTGGATGCCGGGGGGGCGGACTGGGGTCCAGCGGTCGTCTGATTCGGCTTAGGAACGACTTTATAAGCAGATGAGGTCCGGAGCCATTGCTCTTCACTCCTTCCTCATCAGGCGCCGGAACCGGAAGTCGGTACCTCTTAAACAGTCCCATACTCCTCAGTACATTCACTTGGCCCTTCTATGATATGTTAGGAAAGAATCAAATGTCCTTGAATGATTAAAAAATAAAGAACTTTAACTTAAAAATAAACTGAGACTCTTATTTAAGCACGATCGCAGAAACTTTCAGAAGAATGAATAAACAACCAACATCTTCAGTGTAGTAGTACCGGCAGGAAAAAGGCCTTGAAGCTCTCTCTTGGTTCTCTATGTCAGTCCAATAAACAGATGTCACACTTACAGATGGGAAAGCATGCAAAAACTGTAAAATTGGGGAAAAAAATGTTTTTTTTCCATTTTTTAAAGCATTTTTATTTTTCTGGAAACATTGGAAAAAAAATAAGAAGTGTGTAATGTTCTTTTACAATGATAAGTGGTATGGTATTGGTATTCGTATTGAAACTATATAACAAGAAGACCTTCTGAGATGGGAAGCCCAGGGGAACTGGGCCAAAGGTAATGTGCTCCCCAGGTAGAGAATAACAATTGTCACCTTAGGTCAGCCTTTTAAAAGCCAGGCACTCTGGGGTGCCATCTGGGTTATTCAGGTGTGCCTAGTCAAAATGTCTAAAAACTGCCCCAAATTGCCCAACAATGGTCAACAAGCTAACAAGTGGCTAAAGCCTGCATTTTTGTTACACTAGCCATGTGTTTTTATTGTGCAGCATTATAACCTTGGGCACTGTGAGGGCCAGCCATTGGAATTCTAACAACTGATGATGTAATTGGTTGAAAACAAGGACCTTAGGCATCTGCATCCTTGTTTGCCCCTCTCCTGCCAATTTTCATCAGCATGGGAGTCGCTTTAGCTGAGTGACAAAAAAATAAAGGCTGGAATACTAGTCAGCCCCATTATACCAAGGTGTATTAGCTTTGTAAGAATAAATCACCTCTAATGCTGGGTGTCATATATGTGTGGATGTTGCTGCATTATGGAAATCTGCTTGTTTATTTGTTTACATTTTAAAATAGGGTGCCTCAAGACTGTGAGGAATTTTGAAGGGTGCTTTGACTGAAAAAAGGTTGAGAAACACTGCCTTAGTGATATAGTTCTAGACAGCCTGTAGCAGAATAGCAGAGCTGCTCAGGACCACAGCCCTGTATTAACTACCTCAAAACTGTCATGAGTCAGCCATTACTTTCTGTTCAGCTCAAACCCTTTTCACTGACTGAAGCTATACGTTATCCAATCACCTAAACACAGCAATGGGTAATATGTACTCAAGTAGGAGAATATCTAGGTTTCCTAAAGGGTAACTGTACTCATCGCCCTCTAACATAAAATTTGCAGGGAGTGTGGTGGAAAGAACTATATATTGAGCTGTGGAAAGGGAAGGTGGGTTAGTTGAACTTAATGTGGTGAGGGCAAAAGTAAACTTTGATAACATATAAATCATTTCAAAGCCATTTTAATATTATAAATATCTGCAGCTGTTATTAAAAATAATATACTTATTAATCCTGCTATGGAGGTTATTGCTCAGACAATTCCTATAGGGTGAAAATGCTCCATTGTTTCTTCCAACTGCTCTATTACATTCTCACCCTGTCACGCACTCTACCAATGGCAACAGCATCACACATTGCATAGACATGTTCCAATGTCGTCATTTTCAGGTATACTGGACATGACATGTAGCAGTAGTTTCAGACATGTAGACGTGAAGTGACTGCAAAGAGGCTTCAGTAAATCAGTGGTATACATATGCACTAAAAGATAAAAAATGGTAAAAACAGTACTTTAATTAAAAAAATGGCAAATGTTTATGATACACACGGCACTAAATGACCCGGGGATTCCATAAACTTAAATTTGATGCAGTTTGTGGCTGCTAGTAGATGATCTCCTTGTTTTTAAAATTTTCATTTATTGACACTAATCTTTTTTAGTAAATTTCTCTTTATTAAGATGCCATATGAAATTACAAAAAAAAAAAAAACTAGACAAAAAGTTAGCTTCCAATAGTTTGTACCCTTAAACAAGGGATGTAAACACAAAAATACAGATTATCGTAGGCATCTAAATATTTTTCACTTTAAATAGAGACCGAATAACTAGAAGAGAATAGATAAAAAGTAAGTATGACAAAAAGAAAAGTAGAAGGGAAAAGAGAAGGGGGGGGGGGAGTGCAGTCATCATGACCGTGCACTAGTTCCAACTAACATCTATATTCTCCCACTAGATTCAATAAAGTAGTCCCATCCGATTTCAGTTCAACAGCTTCAAGCATATAAAATTGATATTGTCAGGAAGCATAATATCTATGAACTCTGAAGTGGATCTAAAAGCCAACCTTCCCATCTTTTAGTGAATGAAGTACCGTTATTATAAATTATGGAGGTGAGGTCTCCCATAGCGTATATATGGTCTACATTTGTATCCATGATCTAATTGATGGGACCTTTGGTTTCTTCCAAAAAATAGGAATTAAAGATTTTGCCGCATTTAGCAAATGGGAAATAATTGATAGCTTATACATTTTAATCAATTTGTGAAAAGAATGAAACAGTAGGGTCCAAGGATCATCCGGAAGTAAACTTCCAACTATCTGAGAAGTATAAAATCTAATTTTGGTCCAAAAAGGTCTAATTAAAGGACAGGTCCACCAAACATGAGCATGGGAAGCCTCTATATCACATCCTCGCCAACATTTAGCTGTATTTGGAGAACATAATATGTAAGCATTTAGGTGAATAATGCCATCTTGTTAGCATTTTAAAATTCATTTCAGGCATTTTGGAGGCTACAGAAGTATGAGCTAGCTGGAGTATTTTATTTCTTTATACCTTTAATATTGGGCTCCCTATGTCCTGTTCCCAAGATAGCAAATATTGTGGATATTTTAAATTCTCCTTCATTTGTAAAGCTATGTAAAATTGTGATATACTTTTTTTGTGACTTTATCAGTAAAAATTTGTTCAATGAGCATAAGGTCCTTAAATGATCTAATAGGTTTTGGAAGTTATTTGACAAATTGTGATAGTTTTAAATGACCCCATTTGTCCATCTCTGTAATTATAGAGGTTGTTTTAAGTTGGTCTAGTGGTTTACACCCTGTTCCAAATTATTATGCCAATGGTATTTTTCTCATTTACCTAAATAATTGATGTAAACAACAGTCAGCATAATTCTCATGTTATCAACTATTAAGAGTACAATTCAAATTTTATTCAAGCAAACCTCTTAATGATAACAGTATTTTTTTTCAAACTAAAAAACTTACAATGCACTGTTCCAAATTATTACGCACAGTAAGTTTCAAAATACTTTATAGGTTGTAAAGAACTGACAATTGTAATTTGTTGTGTTTGCAGCATATTTACTGAAATCAAAAGCTACTTCAATCAAACTTTTAACAACATTTTAACTTTTTAAACATTTTAACAGGTCATGTTACATTTTAACATAGGACCCCTTATTTTTTCTGGTTCAAACTTTTTATTGAGAGAGAGCGTCAACAATACAAAGATATGCATTAACTGTACATAAACGTCCCATAGCCTGACAAAATGGTTAAAAACAAGGTAGCAGGAGGACAAGAAGAGGTATAGGTCCTCGGCATAAGGTAGAAGGATGGTAACACAGGGAAGGATCCTCGAGATAGTCTGTAATGTGGTTGCCCTGAGTTGTTTTGTGGGGATGAGGGGAGGAAGTAGGCCAAGTCGGCCCTGTAGGTAGGGCAGGTTCCTGCGGGGCGGGGCTTCCCAACCATAAAGTGGTGAATCAGTCCTAGGTCCGATTGGTGTTTGTCCAAGGGCTAGGGACGTCCAGAGGGGATCGGTATGAGGTTGTCGCTCTAGTGAGAGGGGGTAAAGTAGAATGAGGCTAGATAGGCTCAAAGGACAGGTAAGTAGAGGGAGAGATAGGAGGACAGTCTCGAGTGCGGGAGGGAGATGGGGAAAGAAGAGAGAGGGGGCCTGAGTGGGGAGGGGGGTCAGGGGAGACCAGGTCGCGTGGGATCTGAGATCCGAAATGTAGATGTATGTGAACTGTACGTTCCAGTTCGTGGGGAGTTCAGGGTTTGAAAAGAGAGACATCAAGGCCCGGGGGGGTAAAGTGGGTTAACCACGGGCCCCAGATGCGCTCGTGTCACGGTAGTTTGTCTGAGACTATGGCTTTGATTCTGGAGTGGATCATAGCCTTCGTGACTCTGCCTTTGGTCTCAGCTATTGGTAGGTTTGGGGATTTCCATGCGTGGGTGATGGTTTGCTTTGCCGCTGTGGTGACCGCTGTGGTGACCTGCAGGAGAAGTTTAAATTGGGATCTGGAAAGTTCTACGAGTTTCAGGTATAGGAGTACCGTCATGGGATCGGTGGGCTATGTGGCGGCCCATTAACTTAATGAGGATATCGAAGATCTGGGTCCAGAATGATCTTACAATTGGGCAGTTCCACCAGATGTGTAGGTGGGTCCCCGGATCTGGGCAACCTCGAAAGCAGAGCGGAGAGTATGAGGGCAAGAATTTGTTTATCCGAGCGGGAACTAGGGAACTACCATCTCATGAGAACTTTGTAAGATGTCTCTAGGGCCGCAATGTTCTGAGAAGAAGATTTGGTTGAGTCCCAAATCTCAGTCCAATCTTCGGGGTCGATGGGGTGTTGAAGGTCTTTTTACCAAGCCTTGACATAGGGGATCTGTGGTGGGGATCATCTCCTTCCCTTTTTCTCTTCACTCTCAAACTACAGTGTAACATTTTCATATACTTTTATAACTTTACTTGGTCTAGAACCTACTGTATGAACTTTAGACAATATGTTTAGGAGCAGGGAATTTGGGACTCTGATGACCCAGTACAGAGACCATGGACAGAAAGAGGCCCAGGAGTCCGAAATGTCAGCCATGTTCTTTGTACTGGAAAAATTAGTAGAGAAAAAAATGGCAATGTTTTGGCACATTGACAGTTTCGATCATTATATCCGAGAGGACATCAATTCTTTCGGCTTAAGGATCCAAATTTTTCCCACGTTGGAGAACGTGGATGAAAACTTTAAGAAAAAATGGGAAAATAACCTACAACAATGTACCAAGACAATGATGAGACTATTAGTGGAAGAGTATCAGAAACGGATTCTAACAATTGATAAAGAAATAGATATGGTCTACACCCAACTAGATACATTTAAACAGATTCCAACATTCAGGGAGAAAGAAGATGGGATTAAGATCCACATTGATCAATCCGTAAGAGAAATCATTACCACAAAAGAACGTAAGTTCTGGAGGGACAAAACAGCTTTTAGAGAGGGCAAAGCCTATCGATGGCACCAAACACAACCACAAAAAAATACACAATCACGTTACACTAGAAAAGATAAAAATTTCAAGGCACGAGGTAATACCAGAGGCTCAAACTCTTCTATAAACTCCATATCTTCTTCTATTTCACAGACTTCACAAGATCGAAAAGGACCCCAAAAGAACAAATGGCGATCCCCAGGATCGGACAATCACCAAACCAAAAAACACATCACGGAAACAACACATATCAACAAACCACCCTCTGCACAGGTGACGGGTTCTGATCACTATCGAAGGTCAGGTAATGCACGAGGTGGCCCATCTGGCCATTTAAAACACACCAGAGATACACACACACCAGAGAATGAGGGATCACATGAACCAACATCACCAAATAGACCCACAGAAACGAAATGACATGAAATATCCCAACCAAAATTGGACACCATAGACAATTTAAGCATAATTAACCTCTCGGATTATGATTTGTCTGTACAGGAATGTCAGTTACTGACTAAAGGACTGACCTTCTGTCCAGACTCCAATGTGGACATATTTGAGGTCCAAAAGGACCTACAACTCTTTGCAAGAAAACTTATCTTCCAAAGTATCTATGCTAAAAAAATGATTGCAGTAGATCACACCGATTAAACCCCAAAAGAGGTTCAGGCAATAGAGGACCTTACATCCCTTTTGGATGAACAGGATCCTTCCAGCCTGACTGAACAACTAGAAATTGGTACATCAATCCTAGAAACCACCACAAAAAGAAGTACTACCATAAATAAAAAAATAGGCAACTCCATACTAAAAAAGAAATCAAGTAAATTCCCCTCGTTGGACCTTAATCCCAATATAAGCGCATTTGTAAAGATGACCTCACAAGAACTAGAAAAATGTGCCAAAAAGACTAATAAGAACAAAAATAATTCAAAATTCAATTTGACCGGTAATTTAACACAAAGGGAGAAAAAAGCACTTACTGACCTAACTGACCAACACCAACTAAACGATAAAACCAGCAGATAAAGGGGGCAATATCGTCATCATGACCAATACCCAATATAAAGAAATGTGCTGCAAAATTCTCTGCAATGTTGACTGGTACAAACCTATTACGCGCTCAACAATTGATAATCTCAATAAAGAATTCTATATATTAGTCGATACAGCCTATTTGGGCAATATTATCGACAAATCGACATGGGAATATATACGAACAACGTTCCCAAAAATTCCAACGTTTTATAGCTTGCCAAAAGTGTACAAAAATATATCTGAACCCCCAGGTAGACCCATTGTTTCAGGTCGAGGCAGCATTGCAGAGAATCTAAGCAGATACGTAGACGAACAATTATATCCCCTAGTGACCAACCTTCCATCCTATATTAGGGACACGGCACATCTCCTCCAAAACCTCGAGGGCCTATGTGTCCCCTCACATGCCCTCCTGGTTTCGGTGGACGTGGAAGCCCTTTACAGTTCGATCCCCCATCAGAAGGGTATTCTAGCAGTCAGACATTTTCTCTCTCAAACACACAGAGATGACAAAAAACTTCATACCTTCATATCATCAGCTCTCGAATTCATTCTTACACGTAACTACTTTTCGTTTGATGGTTCCTACTTCCTCCAGGTACAGGGGGTAGCGATGGGGACATGTTGTGCCCCATCGTATGCCAACCTGTACCTGGGGGAGTGGGAAAACCTGTTTCTTTCGGAGGAAGCGTTGCTTGGCCTTACGGAAAATATCCTGGTCTGGTACAGATTTATAGATGACATCTTCCTTTTATGGAATGGAAGTAAAGACCTATTAGATCAATGTCTACTTGCCATGAACAATAATTACCTAAATCTAAAATTTACCATGACCGTAGATCAATGCAGTATCAACTTTCTGGATATCACTATCATAAAAGATGAACAAGGCAGACTAGAAAGCATGCTCTTCCGAAAGATAACAGCAAGAAACAAGATATTACACGCTACCAGTTCTCATCCAAAAACTCTCATCAAATCTATTCCGTATGGACAATATTTACGCCTTCGAAGGAATTGCTCAACTGAGCAAAGATTTCAATTTGAGGCTAAAAAACTAAAAGAGAGACTCCTCGAAAGAGGATACTCAAACACATGCTTAAAGAAAGCCTACAAAAGGGCAGCAACAAAGAGCAGATTACAACTACTCTTTGGAGAGAAGGCCAAAAAGGAGGGCAATACACAAATCAATGGTTTCACCACTCAGGCAAGAATTATCATGACATATACAAAACAACATAAACAAATTAGAAGAACCATATCAAAATTCTGGCCGATTTTACAATCAGACCCCACTCTAAAATCCTTAATACCTCAAAACCCACCGATTACTTTTAGACGGTCTAGATCACTTTGTGATTATCTAATCCAAAGTGAATATGTAGGTGCATTCAGAAAGGACCCATGCAAAAGAAAAGGGACATTTAGATGTGGCGGCTGTCACATCTGCCGCTACATGAACACGAATAACAACTTCATCTTACCTAATGGACAACCATACAGACCCTCCCATTTCGCCAACTGTAAAACAATAGGAGTGATATACCTTTTAACCTGCAGCTGCGGGGGATTCTATGTGGGTAAAACCACACAAGAATTCCACTAGAGGGCATATAAACATATAACCAGTATGAAAATGAGCAACCCTGATTTACCCTTAGGTAGACACATGAGGGACACACTCAAAAAAATGTTTCCGAATATCAATTTCACAATACTTGAACGTATACACCCCAGCAATAGAGGAGGAGATTGAGACAAAACCCTTCTACAGAAGGAAACCCGATGGCAGGTGGCCCTAAAAGCCACCACACCACCTGGTTTAAACAGCTCCATCAGCTTCAGACCATTCCTGGAGGGATACACCTCTGGGATATGGGAAGGACATGGTTAAAAAAAAACCCAAATACTAAAGTTAATTAACCCAAATCCCACTATTCCCGAATTCACGAGCATGGGTTTAGACCAACATGGTTGCACACGAAAACGCACATACACATACTGGGATTCAATCATCAGCATAACTTTCCTAGATTGTCAATATAATCAATATTTGTATATGATAATAAGGTAAATGTTAAGAAACAAGTTCTATGTAATGTGTAAGTGGGGACTAACTGCCAACAACATGCAATCATATAAATATGTCTTTCATTGTATAAAGGTCCAATAATACCTAGTTAAATGACTTATTATAAAAATCTGGATAATTTTGCGAATGGTAATCTTGCTATTATACAGTCATCTTTATTGGTAACCAAAACAGATAACCAGTCAATCTCTACCTTATTCACTTCCCTTCTATTCTTTCCTATCTAACTATGTTCAATATCAAATGTGACCTTCACTCATCACAACATACATCCATACCTTTATATAAAAAAACGTATAGACAGCTGTAATAACTACAATGGTCACTAGGTGTCACTCTAATACAGAAAGACGGCACAATAGGGAAACGCTGAGATTCAGACTCTATCTCTTCGCACACTACGTACAGGCCCTTTGTTCACCCTCCCCCCGAGCGGCAGATCAATGCCACACCCCCAGAAAACGTCAGCTCTGCGCGCCCACGGCGGGAAATTGTAATACAGTCGCACAATGACCACTATTTAATCCCAGAATCAGCACTAGGAAGCCGCGCCATGCCAGGAAACATAGACTTGAATCACAAGGTAAGAGGCCATACTTTATTACTGAGTAGGTTGTGAGAAGCCTGGGTTCGGTGATATATCTCTTGTGCCAACAGATGGGATGTAGAACTGCAACCACAGCACTCCTCTCAGCCCATCTAGGAGCTCTGACAACAGAGGACTCCTATTAACAGACACTACTAGTAATAGCATACCATTGACCACTAAGCACTATTACAAATTGGGACATTGTTTAATATTTACAGATCTGTGACGGATGGATATCTTCCCTCTCAAGTCATAGGGTGACCGGTGGCAGATCCCTCCGATCACCTAAGTATATATACTCATATAAATCTGATCTAACCAATAACCAACCGATAATTTTATACAAAACAGCGGCGCAATGTGCTCTATCTGAGATAGACAGGTAGGTTATATCCTGCCATTCCTACACACTTATTTTACTTATTCCTGCGACTTTACTATTCAATTTCCTACTGAATATCTCTTCTCAGACTCTCAGGGGCTATAAACAAAAATCTCTGACCAAAGTGACCCAGCAATATACGACGTATATCTTGTGCCTGAAAGACGCATGTTTATTGATAAGTTTAATCCTCACTCCCACAATCCCCTTTTCGTGGCATAATATGTATGTAACTCCTCATGATCCATGTAAATGATCAAATGGTATTATGTCATGATAAAATAAGTTGATTGTGATGTAGGTCCCCTTTCCTCTCTTCCCCCCCCTTTCCTTCCTCTCCCTCTCCTTTCCCCCTCCCCCTTCCTCTTCTCGTCTCTTTTCCCCTCCCCCCTTTTTTTCCTTTTTCCTCTCCTCATCACAGATCCACATAATCATCAAGTTTAACAGTTATGGTATCTCCCTCTTATCCCCTATTTCCATTTTTTTACTATCAGAAACGGATCTAAAGCCATATACTCAACTACACAAAAAATATAAGAGTGATTCCGTTGAATATCTTCCCTGAGGAAGGGTCTATCAGGGACCCGAAACGTTTACGTTGGAGGATCTTGGGACATTAAACATCATCTCCTCTTTGTTGATCAACGGACTACTCCTCATCATCTCTTAAGCTATGTACACACATCTGTATATGGTTAACCTTGTTATATACTCTTTAGAATCTTGTGATCCGACATACGAATACATGATCTAATTATATGTCATATAGGGTCTATTTTACACAAATGAACCCTAATTTTAAAATTTAAATAAAATATATTTTTTGATACAATTTGCCCTAGTGTGGTGGTTTGCTGTCTATTCAAAGTCCCACCAAGGGGGATGATTTTCTTTCTACGTGGTGGGGATATGGGGTCAAGCAGGTGAGCATATAGTGTGGAGATCATGCCCCTGGCATGAGGATCTGTCTGACAGAGGTGTTCGAATGGTGAGGTGACGGGCAAGGAGGAGTTAGTGCGCACATGCATGGTGAAGAGGTGTTTGAGTTGCAGGTATCTGAAAAGTTCGGAACTAGGGATCTGGTGCTGTTCCTGGAGAGTGGGGAACAATTTAATTGTGTCAGGGGTGGTAAAGGAGTGAGCCCATAGTAGGCCGGCTTCAGTCCATCTGCTGAACGAGGCTGGGGATGACCAGGCTGGGTAAAATGCTGGATTCTTGAGGAACGATAACATTGGGTTATGAGGGGATTGCAGGCCTGCTTTGAGCTTGAGTCTGTCCCATAATTTGAGGCTAAAGGTGGTGATAGGGTTGCGGACGGGCCCTCGGGTTCTTGGGCTAAGCCATAAAAGATTGGCTGTGGATAGAGGGTCACATTCCACCGCCTCCAGAGACACCCATAAGGGTATCTCGTGGGTGGTGTGCCATTTGGGTAGAGGGGCTAGTTGTGCCGCCTGGAAGTATTTGGCGAAATTTGGAACTCCAAGGCCATCTTTAGGCTTAAGGGAAAACAGAAGGCGTTTAGACACTCTGGGTCGGGAATTGCCCCAGATGTACTGAAAGGTCCTCCTCTGTAGGATCCTCAGGAAGTGGGAGGGCACCTCCACTGGGAGGACCCTAAAGAGGTATAGTATCTTTGGTAAGATGGACATTTTAACTGCCGTGATCCGTCCAAGCCATAGTAGGGGAAGTTTTGACCATTCCGACATTAGTCGGGTGAGGTGGGACAACATAGGTGGGTAATTAGCTGCATATAGTTCTGATGGGTTGGGAGTAAGTTGGATTCCAAGATAAGGAAGACTGGTTTGGGTCCATGCATAGGGAAGGCTTTGTTGTAGATGGGATTGTGTTTCCGGGTCAAGGGATATGTTTAGTATCTTTGATTTCTATGGGTTTACTTTTAGACCCGATATTGAGGCAAAGTCAGTTAGAATGCAGAGAAGATTGGGGGAGGAGAGCAATGGGGAGGTGAGAAACAAAAGGACATTGTCTGCAAAAAGACATAGTTTGTGGTGATGCCCTCCTACTTCAATCCATCGGATGTCTGGATTGGAGCGGATTAGCTGGGCCAAAGGTTCAATGGCTAGGGTGAAGAGGAGGGGGGACAGAGGACACCCCTAGCGGGTGCCTCTGCTGATAGGGAATGGGTCTGATTTGTAGCCTGCGTATCTCACGCTGGCGGACAGGGAGGAGTAAAGGGAGTGTCAAGAAGTGTGGGCCGAAACCCCACCGTTGTAATGCCCATGTTAGATAAGGCCAGGACAGGGTATCAAAGGTTTTTCTTTGCATGTAGGGATCTTGCGAGCGCGGGCTATATGAGTTAGTAGGACAACTCTCTGGACGTTGTCTCCAGCTTGCCTGGTTGGTATGAACCCTACTTGATCTCTGTGGATAAGGGAGCCTATCAGCTTGTTCAGCCGGGTGGACAAGATTTTGGCCATAATTTGAATGTCCTGATTGAGCAGGGATATTGGACGATAGTTGGTCCAGGAGGAATCGTCGGAAGAAGGCTTAGGCAGCATGGAGACAACGGCCGAGAGGGACTCCGGGCGAAATGAGGAGCCTAATCGGACAGCGTTAAGGGCATTGGTTAAAACAGGAGCTAAAAGGTGTGCAAAGTGCTTGTAATATGAGGCTGCGAAGCCATCTGGGCCTGGTCTCTTGTTGCATTTCAGAGATTAAATAGCGGAAAGGACCTCGTGAAGCGTAAAGGGTTCGTCTAGGGATTCTCTCTGGGTATTAGAAAGGGATGGGAGGACGATGTTTGAGAGTAAGGTTTCAGCTTGGGCCACATGAAAGGAGGAGTTAGAGTCATACAGGGCCACCAGGTGTCTACGAAAGTGAGCCACAATTTTGACGGGGTTGCTGGTATAAGTGTCCTTGGAAGTTTTGAGGCGGATCGGTTTGCGGGGGCGATCAAGATTGCGTAAGGATAGAGCTAAGAATGTGTCGGGTTTATTACTCTTGGTGTAAAATTTGTGTTTCTGCCTGCGTAAGACCTTGTCAGCCGATTCGGTCAGAAAAAGGTCTAGTTCCCGCTTAGCTTTATCTAGGGCTTGTTTATTTGAGTCGCTGGGGTTGGTCTGGAATGCTTCATATGTTTTAAAGAAGTGACTGTTTAGTTGTTTGTGTAGGGCTCGATGGGCTCTTTTGATATGGGAGGCTTTGCTAATGAGGGCTCCCCGCATTATGGGTTTGTGGGCTTCCCAGAGGGTAAGGGGTGAGATGTCACCGGTGGAGTTCTCATGGAGGTAGTTTGACAGGGCTATCTCAATACCTGTCTTGTTGGAGGGGTGAGAGAGGATGGTGTCGTTGAGGCACCAGGAGTGGTCGGATTGTCTAGGGATTAGGGATTCTATAGAGGTCAAGACCACGCAGTGGTCTGACCAAGCGATGGGGAGGATCACAGAATCTAGGATGGAAGGGGCCGTCCCTACTGTAAGAAGGATATGGTCTATGCGTGACGAAACCTTGTGGGGATGTGAATAAAAGGTGAACTGTCGCTTAGTGGGGTTTGTTTCACGCCAGGAGTCAATGAGAGAATGTCTTTGTAATAGGTGATTGAGGGAAAGTTTAGATTGGTGTGAGGGTTGGGAGAAAGGCGATTTGTCCAGGAAGGGATAGATCACCTGGTTGGAGTCTCCCCCAATCAGTAATGTGCCCTGTTTATGATGGTCAATGACCGAGAGCAGGTGGGTCATAAATGCATTTGGGTTCTGGTTTGGGGCATAATAGGAGACCACAGTGACGTCTTCTTCAAGTAGGGTGCATATGAGAATCAAATATCGCCCCTCAGGGTCTTTGATTTCTTTGCTAAAAGTGAAGGGTACGAATATGTGGAATCCGATCAGGACCCCTCTCTGTTTGGAGGTTGCCAAGGCCGTAAAAATCTGGGGATATGCCTGGTGGAAGAACTTGGGGGTAGATTTCTGAGAAAAGTGTGTCTCCTGCAGGCACACCACATGGGCTTTAGAGGAGGCGAAGCTCCGGAAGGCTTTGACGCGCTTTTGAGGGATATTCAGGCCCTGAACATTCAGGGTCAATATGTTCAGGGGGGCCATAATGGAACTTCAAGTGACAGCTTGGTGAAGATGTGAAGGGGAGGCGACCTGGGCTCCCCGGGGCATAAAAATAGAGGGGAAGAAGCAGAGGGGGAGGAGAAGGGAAGAGAAAGAAAGTAAGTAAAGGGGTGAGGTAAGATAGCAGTAAAGAAAGAACCTGGAGGGTTCATGTGAAGTAAGCCAAAAGTGGAGAGAAAAGGTCCTACCATAAGGAGGAGCGTGCTCGGCTCGGTAGGAGGGTTTGCCCAGAGGGAGCCTCTCAGGATCCCTGCGGGCAAAGGTGGAGGCAGCAGTGACAGTCTGAGGGGAAACTAAGGCCTTAAGGTAGATACGGCGAGAAGTGATTAAGGCAGGGGCTGCCTATCAGGCTGATGGTTATGGGGGGTGAGAGTGATGAGTTGAGGAGGGTTCGAGTTATATTAGTGGCTAGAGTCAGGAGGGGTAAGTTAAATTTATAGTCTGGAGGGCAGTAAAGTAGGTCTCGGAGAGGTAGGTGGGTTCAAGTCGGAGGTGGTCTCTAGAGTAGTAGGTCTCTCATAAGGGTAGGCTCATGGTGGTTAACAAGTAACAAAACATGGTGTAAATGCATCGGAACAAAGGGAAGTAAAAATAAGAAAAAAAACAACAATGGAGGACAATAACAACAGTAGTAGGACATGTAGTCAGCCGCTATTCAATGTGTAGACCTCGTACTGTATTCCTTTGACTGTATGTCCATATATCCGGTGGTTGTAAAGTGTCACCATGCGGGTGCCTGGAGGGTTATCCATAGGGTGAATGCACTTGGTCTGAGGGTGGCTCTCTATGGATGCGCCAGAGAGAATGCAACCCGTTATCCAGTAAAAGTGGGGTGGGTAGACACCCCCAGAGTCTGCTCTGGATCATTCCAAGGAACTCCAGTAACGCTGCGGGAGTGGGGAAAAATGGCTGGTGGGTAAAGCTGTTGCCGGGAGTTAACCAGTTCTCCCGGGGAGGAGAGTTCTTCAGTCAGAGATGGGGATGTCGGTTAGGGGGATTTGGGATAGTTAGTGTGGGGGGGTGAGATGGGGGCAAAAGGATTGTCCCGAGCATGAAGAGGAGGCTTCTGAAAAAGTAGACGTGGGGGTGAGATGACTCCAGCTCTGGGGCTGAGGGAGTTCTGCTGGAAATAGTGAGGGTGTCAATCCATCGGGGGTGTACTGTTGAAGTGAGAAGTCCCTTTGGTGTGGAAGATGCGTAAATAGATAGGTATTACCTTAGTCCATGCCATCTGGGGGGGTGTTGAGGGAGAGGTGAGCCTGGTACGTTTGTGCAGATTGCGGTCGTCGGCATCAGAGGTGGTGGCGTGAGCCTTTTGAGGCGAGCTGAAAGCAGAGCGGCGTCTGTGGCGATGATCTTTTGGGGTAGATGGGGGTCCGGTCAGGTGCAATTCCTGTAAAAGAGACTGAACATCTTCTTGAGATTTGCAGATATATTTGTGGCCCTTGACTGTGAATTTAAGGGAAAATGGAAATCCCCATGTGTAGGGAATGTGATTATCCTGTAGGATTTGGAGCTGTGGTTTCATTGCCCTGCGTTTGGCAATAGTGGTAGAGGACAGGTCTGCAAATATTTGGTATTCATAACCCTGAAAGCGTAGTGCCCCCTTGAGGCGAGCTGTTTGCATTATTTGTTCTTTAGTACGGTAGTAGTGTAATTTTGTGACAATATCTCTTGGGGGGCCATCTTTCTTGCGGGGGGCTAGGGTCCTGTGGATCCTGTCCATTTCTAGCCTTTCAATAGGGATGGATGGGGCCAGTTCCTGGAATAGGGCCGTGACTGTAGAAAGCAAGTCTACAACTGACTCTGGGATCCCCCTGATGCGCAGGTTGGACCTGCGTGCCCTGTTCTCAAAGTCCTCCAATTGGGCTTGAAGGGATACATTTTCCTCTCTGAATGCTTCCAGCTCGTCAGACTGGTTGTGGATAGTGACCTCCAGCTCATCTACCTTCTGCTCAAGTTCAGCAGTGCGGTGTCCTAACTCTCTGATCTCTTTGGTGAGGGGATCAGTGATTTGATCAGAGGTCTGCTTAAGGGCCCTCTGAAGCATTATTTCAAATTGCTGCAGGATATCAGGGTGCGCTGACTGGGTCCCAGGGGATCTCCTAGGGGTGGCAGGGAGCTCGTAGTCTGACTCACCCTCATCTGGATGTGGCAGAGGCTTCATCCTTGGGGAGCGTTGTGTGCCTGTGCGGCGTGGAGTGTCCCGAGCCAGGACCTCGCGGATCGTTTTGGCTTTGGGCTTTTCTCTTGAGTGCACTAGGACCATTTCAGGTGGTCCAGTCTGTGCCTGGAGCTGTTCGGATCCCGTACGGGCGGAATTCGGGTGGCAGTCCCCTGGATGAGTGGCTGTTCGTCCCCTCAGATACGGAGCTCTACAGCGGTGCGTCCGACATGCAGAGCCTCACGCATGCGCCTAGGACCCCTTATTTGATAGCAGCTTCTCAAGTCTTGCATCCATTGAACTTGTGAGTTTTTGGACATGTTCTGCTTTAATTTGTTTGCAAGATGTCAGAATAGCCTCTCAGAGCTGCTGTTTGGATGTAAACTGCTTCCCACACCTTTGGTCTACTCAATATCTTTCTGGCAGGGTGTGGTTTAGAGTGTCTCCAAATGTATTTCCCTATGATTTTTTTATCTTGTTAAGTAATGGTATGTAATTAGCACGAAATAGAAGCTCCATTGCTGGGGTTAAAAAAATTACCCAAATATGTTAGCGAAGAAGCTTTCCATAGAAATGGAAACACAGTTTCAAACCCCTTAACCTCCATCTCAGGGACATTAATATTAAGGATTTCTGATTTTGTACAATTCATTTTAAAATTAGACACTAAACCATATTCCGAAAAGGCAGAGATTAAGTTGGCCAGCGAAGTCTTTGGATGTTGAATGTAAAAAAGGTTATTGTCTGCGTAAGCTGAATATATATGTTCTATTTGACCTACTTTAATGCCATGGATATTTAGATTTTGTTGAACATTGACTAGAAATGGTTCCAGGGATAAAGCAAACAATATTGGGGAAAGGCAGCCCCCTTGACGTGTACCGTTATATATTATTATTATTATACAGGATTTATATAGCGCCAACAGTTTGCACAGCGCTTTACAATTTAGGGGCAGACAGTACAGTTACAATACAAATCAATACAGGAGGGATCAGAGGGCCCTGCTCATTAGAGCCTACAGAAGAGAAGGGAGGGTCGAGTGGAACAAAAGGTAATAACTGTGGGGGATGATCAGATGGAGAATGTGAAAATACAGTTGTTAGGTGTGGGTAGGATAGGCTTCTCTGAAGAGAAACATTTTCAGGAATTGTATAAAAGCGAACAGAGTAGGAGATAATCGGACAGATTGGGGTAAGGAGTTCCACAGGATTGGAAAGGCTCTGGAAAAGTCCTAAGCAAATGGTTTACTAAGTAAACCGTTTATTCTGATTTGCGCGGTGGACTCTCTATATAAAACTGTCACTCAAGCAAGCATTTTAGGCCCAAGTCCCAAATGAGACAGCACTGCGAAGAGGTACTCCCTGTTGACCCTGTCAAATGCTTTTTCCGCATTAGTAGAAAGTATCAGTGTCCTAAGGGAGTTGTCTCTGATTTCTCTACCAACAATAAACCCCATCTGATCCTGGGATACCCATTGTGGAAGAAGTGGAAGTAATCAGTTTGCTAATACCTTTGCATATATTTTGGCATCAGTGTTAAGTATGAAATTGGTCTGCAATTTTCACAGAGCGTCTGGTCTTTACCTTCCTTAGGAATGACAGTAATGAATGTGTGAAGCGTCTCTATTCTAAAAGAGCCCTCTTCCGTAACATGATTTGCATAATTAACCAAAGGAGTAATCTAAATATGTTGGAATGTTTTGTAATTTGCACTATAACCGTCCGGCCCAGGTGCTTTAATCATCTTTAAGTTTTTAATAACAGTACCAATTTCTTCTTCCAAGATGGGTGTCTCCAGCGAATTCAGGGCTTCTCTAGATAATCTGGGCATGTTATTTTTAGTTAAAAATGCTTCTATTAATGTCTCATGTGAGACTGGGTTGGTGGGATGTTCCCCCTTAACGGTATATAACCATTGGTAAAAATCTCTAAATACTCTCACAATATCAGTCGATGTATGCACCATTTGGTTTGCACTGGTTTTAATCTTAGATATAGAGAAAGATGATTTTTTTTATTGCAAAGCTTTTACCAACTGTTTACTTGGCTTATTTCTCCATTCATATATGTCCCTCTTTATCCTCTGTAGATCACATCTATACTCCTCAGAGAGGAGAGCTCTCAGCTTTTCTCTCTGGTCAGTTTGTTTTTTAAATGTATCCTGATTAGAGTTGAGCGAACTTCTGGAAGTCCGGGTTCTGCTGGTTCGGCCGAACTTCAGGACAAAGTCCAGGTTCGGGTCCAGACAGAACCCGAACTTTGTCCTGGACCCCAAACCCCATTGAAATCAATGGGGACCCAAACTTTTAGGCACAAAATGGCTGTAAAAAAGTCCTGCAAAAGGAAGGAAAATGGGGGTAAGGGTGGTACAAGTGCCCTACAAAAATATGGGGACAGGGAAATAACTAAAAGCATTTTTTTAAAAAAAATAACATAAAAAAATCAAAAATGGAGGTGGATGTGGACCATCTTCAAACTGTGTCTGAAAAGTATTAATTAACGGTAGAAGCCATATCACTGTTCTAAAATCATCTTCAAACTGTGTGAAAAAAGTATAATTAAGCCGGGAGAACCCATATCACTGTTCTGCAAGCATCTGGAAACAGTCATATGGGTTCGCCCGGTTTTAGTTAAAGTGTTACACACAGTTTCCAGATGTTTGCAGAACAGTAGTATGGTTTATCCCGGTTTTAGTTAAAGTGTGACACACAGTTTCCAGATGTTTGCAGAACAGTAGTATGGTTTCTCCCGGTTTTAGTTAAAGTGTTACACACAGTTTCCAGATGTTTGCAGAACAGTAGTATGGTTTCTCTCGGTTTTAGTTAAAGTGTTACACACAGTTTCCAGATGTTTGCAGAACAGTAGTATGTTTTTTTCCCGGTTTTAGTTAAAGTGTTACACAAAGTTTCCAGATGTTTGCAGAACAATAGTATGGTTTCTCCCGGTTTTAGTTAAAGTGTTACACACAGTTTCCAGATGTTTGCAGAACAGTAGTATGGCTTCTCCCGGTTTTAGTTAAAGTGTTACACACAGTTTCCAGATGTTTGCAGAACAGTAGTATGGTTTCTCCCGGTTTTAGTTAAAGTGTTACACACAGTTTCCAGATGTTTGCAGAACAGTCGTATGGCTTCTCCCGGTTTTAGTTAAAGTGTTACACACAGTTTCCAGATGCTTGCAGAACAGTGATATGGATTCTCCCGGCTTATTTATACTTTTTTAACACAGTTTGAAGATGATTTTAGAACAGTGATATGGCTTCTACTGTTAATTAATACTTTTCAGACACAGTTTGAAGATAGTCCACATCCACCTCCATTTTTGATTTTTTTTTTAAAAATGCTTTTAGTTATTTCCCTGTCCTTATTTCTTTGTAGGGCACTTGTCCGACCCTTACCCCCATTTTCCTTCCTTTTGCAGACCTCTAGGATTTTCCAAGACTTTTTTACAGCAATTTTCAGAACTTTTAGTAAATTTACCAGAACCCCGAACCTGAACCCGGACTTTTTTTGAAAAGTCCGGGTTCGGGTCCGGGTCCCGGACACCCAAAAGTTCGGTATGGACCCGAACTTTACAGTCCGGGTTCGCTCAACACTAATCCTGATCCTTATCCCTTTTATGTTGACTTTCCAACTCCCCAATTTGTCTTAATGTTTCACTGAGCTCAGAGGTATGTTCTCTTTTTTTAAGTGCACCTAATTCTATTAGTTTGCCCCTTATCACAGCCTTATGCACCTCCAACCTAAGTGCTGGGGAGATATCTGGATTTTCCTCGAAATAATGATGAAGATACTTTGAATGTTCCTCCACATCAGTAGATTCCGTGAGCAGTGAGTCATTGGATCTTGAAGGGATTGTCGGCAGAAAAAATCTTGCCATGATTGGAGCATGATCAGAGAGTGTCATCACCTCAATAGTGGCTTCTCTCAGCCATTCTAAGTGGTAGTGATCTACAAAAATATAATCAATTTGCGAATATGAGGCATTTAATACGGAGTAGTAGGAATAATCCTGTTCTACAGGATGAAGTATTCACCATGTGTCACTCAATTGGTGTATATTTAAACTATGTGTTAAGTTTACTAATTTCTTATTGGATATATTTGACACTGATCAAAAGGTATCATAAGAAGGATGAATTGGTATATTGATATCTCCAGCTACAATCAGTAAACCTTGCGCAAAATCTGTCAGTTTCTCCAGTGTACTTGTAAAAACCTCTACTTAATGCTAGTTAGGAGAGTAAATGGAGGTCAGGGTACATAGGTTATTCCCCAGTGTACCCTTCAAAAATAGATACCTTCCCTGTGCTTCTACCGTCATTTCCTGTAATTGGAAGTCTAAACCCAATAGTGACCCCTTTTGCTTTCCGAATATCAGAAAAGCAATAGTACCACATTGGTAGGGAAAGATTTACATGTCAGTCTCACAGATGAAGTGTGAGAAAAGTGAGTTTCTTCCAAGAATGCAACATCACACGATAAACGTTGCAATTCACACATTAATTAATGCCTTTTTACTGCGGCATATAAGCCACGTACATTATAAGAAATAGTCTGTGTCATTGCCATAGCTCCACAGGGGCTAGATCAACCAACATTAGTACAGCACATGATCTCAGATGCTGCAACCCATTGGATAAAGAAAGATGGGTAATTAAGAGAAGGATCTTAGACACAGCCTGTGTCAGACAATGAAAAGGTAGCAGAAAAGGGGCAAAAGACGTTATAAAGAAAGAAACATTTTTAAAAATAATTAAATTCCACCAATATTTGCCAAGAAGTTACAGGGTGCCCTCTGAAATGCTTTTCCCAAAAACAGCAAGGACCTCAGAGCACACCCCGCACCTCTCAGCATCAAGAAAAAAACAAACCCAGTTGTATCAACGATAATTTATCTAACATCATTTTTAAGTGACAAATCAAGGAGAGACTTTTCACCAATCAGAGATCCAAAACACCTGCAAAAAGTGAGAAATAAAATAAAAAAGCAAAAAGAACCCCCCCCCCAAAAAAAATTGTCCAAATCATCATCTATAGGAAGGAAAAAACATACCCTAAAGTAACTGCAAAAGTCAATTTCCTCAGTCATTTTCCTTCCTGTTATTCAGGCGCTGTAATCATATTCAATCATATGGAAAGTTCTCACCCATGCTTATGTGATGATCCTGAGGCACCAACATTATTTTTCTTAGAAGTCGGTTGCCTTTATTGCTCTGCCAGCGGTATTGGTTCTGGAAGAAATTCTTACCAGTCCGGTAAGGGGGTATACTCATTTTCATATCTGCACAGAATTTCCCCAGTTCTTCTGAGAAACGTAGTGTAGCAACCTTCCTTAGTAGCAATGAGGCAAGCGGGAAAACCCCATCTATAAGTTGCTCCAGCCTCTTTAAATCTCTCCAGAAGTGGGCATTGAGCTCTCCATCTTTCCAGTGATTGCTTTGCTAAATCTGAATAGATTGTGATGGCGGCGCCATTAAAATCATGTGAGGGAGCTTCCTGTAGACCCTTCATATTAGCTTCTTTATCTGTAAAATAATGCATCCCGCAGATCACATCTCTGGGAATCAAACCGATCAAATGGCAAGGGGTCATTTGTTTCTTTACCCTTGATTGAATTAAGGATGCCCTGTATGGTTGGGACCAGTTCTTCATCTTTAATAGTTTCAGGGATAACCCTGATTCGGAGGTTATTCCTCCTATTGCAGTTCTCCTTGTCCTCCAACTTATACTTTGTTAAACAATGTTCCTTGGCTAAATCTGGCACCTGTATCTGTGTGCCCAGAGAGAATCAGAGTGGCGTGGGAGAGCAGCAAATGTCTGCTAAATATATGCAGATCAGGAGGCTAGCAAAGGTACATTCTAGCTAAGAGCAGTGAGTGCAGACGATCTACAAGAAAATCTTGTTGCCAATTTCTAATGTCTTCTTGATATCCAAGATGGGTGCCCTTGGCTTATGTGAAAGGTTTTCTACTGCAATCCACAAAAAGTTATCCAGGGGGGCAGCTGTCAAGCGGCTGGCATCAGCAGTAACTGAGTATTCCAAAAACAGTTATAGGCAATCAAATGGGGCAGGTAAAAGCAAGCACAGTCTGCAGTCCCAGAGGCGGTTAGTCTTTACAGGTTCCTGATCAATTAGTGATCAATTAGAAACAAACAAACCCTTGGCAACCGTTGGCTGGTAAGCAGGATTGATATATATATAGCGACCAAGCTGTTGCTGCTCCCGGGGCAGATAATATCTGCAGACTAGATGCAGTAGCCAATCCAGGTAGCAGATAACAGATGACAGATAGCAGATAGTCCAGATAACAAACTGAACCTAATCAGGGTTTGTACTATACTGTACTCTCCCAAGTGGCTGGTATGTATCCGCTTAGGGGCAAAGGGAGGAAGCTAGCACATTTTCCAGGTGCATTACATGCACATTCCTGCAATCTATAGGTTAGATTTCTGCGGGCAATGGAGTATATAGCCCAGTGTTGTTGTGTTGTAATGTATACTGTAGTGCGTTACCATAGCTCCTTAATCAGTCGTAAGCATCCTCTTTGAGCAGCCGGTAGCTACAACTTAAGAGCATACTGGAGCTGGCTGAGCTGGCTCTAACAGGCCTGGCTGGATTTCTTGGTGAATAATTCTATCAACCTATAGTTCGATAAGGACTAGCTGTAGTTCATTAAAGACTGGCTGTAAGTGTGCAAAGTGTCTTATATAAATGAGCTTAAATGAGCTTAGGAAATGCACCACTCACCCACCACAGACGTGGAATAATCTGGATAAGCTGGATGGTGCTGGCCACTGTAGCTTGAAGGCAAATTTGAAGCCCACTGGAGTTGTGTGCAGAGCAGCCTCTTACACACTGAGATGTGACGAACCAACAGGCGGATGGTAGTCCAGAGAATGGCTGGAGACAAGCTAGAAGCAGCTTGGGATGAGCTGAGGGCCTGGGCAGGAACTCCCCTGAGTGGTCTGGTATGTGCTGAGTCTGCAGTTTGCTGAGTTTAATGAGTATGCAAACAGAGACCTGGAAACCCAGGAGTAGGCTGACACCAGCTAAGTCCGCAGCTCAGTGTCTCTCTGAACAGTTCTTCCCCAGCAGGCAGTATCCCTGATCCACAGTCTAGAAACACTGGCTTAGCTGTCTGGAAGCTGGGAGCTGGCTTGGCTAGAAGCAGGCTCAGGGTACTCTGAAAAAAGGCAGAGTGGGCAACAATACCCACTGACCTACCAGGGTTGCCACCTTTTCTTCACATCAAACCGGAAAACTTTAGCGGTGCACAGCAATTTCTTTTTATAGTATAAACTATAAATATATTTTGCTATTAAATACATTTCTAATCATATTAAGTTAGTAACAAGTGTCCCCCTTTACATCTGAATCTACAGAGTTCCCCTTTTACATCTGAATCCACAGTTTCCCTTTTACATCTAGATCCACAGAGTTTCCCTTTTACATCTGAATTCACAAAGTTTCCCTTTTACATCTGAATCCACAGAGTTTCCCTTTTACATCTCTCCCCACTGTAAGGGGGACTCTGCAGACTTTGATTTAAGGGAGAACTCTGGGGACTCTAACATAAGGGATGCTCTGGGAACCCTGGTTTAAGGGGGAACACTGAGAACTTTGTATGGAGAGGACTCTGATGTAAGGGGGAACTTTGTGGCCTCTGATGTAAAGGGGAACTCTGATGTAAAGGGTGCTCTGACAACCCTGATTTACCTTGCTGTACTCACTCAAAGGCAGGAGAAAGAAGGGGGAGGGGAGAGACTTCAGTCACAGACAGGGATGGATGGTGAGCTCACTCACCCCTTGGCAGTCAGCACCTCTCATCCAGATGTAGCTAAAGGCTGCTGGGCTTCAAATTTCTAGCCCCAACTTTCCTTTTCTGAGGCCCAGTGCCGGGGAATGGAGTGTGGGCAGACACAGAGGGATAGGGGCAGGAGGAAGAGGTGCAGATTGGGATTGTTAGTGCTGGCTTTGGGCAGTGTGAAAGAGCGTGTAACAGACACTCTCAGCTTAGACAACTGTAGCCAGCAACCCTGCCGAGAAGTCATAGTCCAATACGAATAATGTGTCTGGGCTTCAAGCAGTCTGAAACCCGGACACATGACTCCAAACCCAAACTGTTCGGGTGAATCCCAGACAGGTGGCAACCCTAGGTGCTACAAGGCTTCTCACAGGCTTCTCTCATGCTAACATGGATCCCTTACAGAGCTCTCCTCACACAGGCACTTTCACATGACATCAGAATCCTAGAGCTTAATAATGAGCAGGAGCTCTTCCTAATTCCATCATTCAATGTACCATACTCTTACATAGGTTACTTAAAATGTTAGTTCACATTTACAAAAAAATTATAAAAATGAAATAACACCATATATCCTCCCACATCCCTGGTCCCCTCTGTACTTAATAATAAAAAATGTGTTGCGCTGTACTTACCTCCAGAGGTGCTGAGCTTCAGTGTCCCCACAGCCGGTCCAGGTATTTGATATTTTCACTCTTTTTTCTCCAAAGGTGAACTAACACATTAACTGTTCATGGAATTAATCAGATTATGGTCGTTCATGGTAAGCTACCATAAGTAGTCTTATGAATTTGATGGGGCCACAAATATAAATGTTTGTATGTCCAATGTTTATAAAATAATGGGGGGAAATGAGCCATGGGTGTGGTAATGGTTTTCACATAGTACTTGCAGAAATTAGCTATATGGCTAGGAAATAACATGACAAAAGGCCTAGGATGTTATAGGATCAGCATTATTGTAAAACTGTAATATTTTGCAAGTATACACAAAAACATTATGGTAGACTCACCTTGCTGTCTGCTCTCTTTCAGCACTAGCAGATCATAAACAGATGTGAATAATGCTTCAGTTCCCAAGAATCAGTTGCTCCCCCTGATCCCAGAGGGCCACCAGCCTCAGTTCATCCAAGCTGCTAAAACATACAATGAAAAATAATTATGAGCCTCATCATGTCAGTAAAAGTTAGTCAGCCTAAAGCTTTGTTGACTATAAGTAAATATGTGCTCCCCTCGGAGCGTTTATTAACCCATAATCAGTAAAGTTTTTGTATTGTGCGGCAGTATTCTTCTATGTATGGCTGACAGTTCAGAGCTGCCACTTCTTCCATGTTTGCATTTCTCCTCTTCGGCCATTGGGCAGCCACTAATGATATAGCACCTCTTCGTCATGCATCAGTTACTGTACATTATCTCTCTTCCATTTTTGGCATTTTACAAATGCCTGGAATGCGTTCAGAGTAAACACTGCACCCCCATGTGCCACAAGCAGTCTACACTATAAAAATACCATGGAGCAAGAACATAGACATTTAAAGTCTGCCAAAGAAGAGAATGCTTTCTTTAATAGGCACTAAAGGAAGTTAAAACTGCATATAGCACCATATGTAATCAGTAGTCTTGTGAAAAGCTATGAAACCAAATTCTAAATTTCTGAACATGCACTTGAAAAGTTTAATTATATCAGTAACAAACAACATACACACAAAAATAACCTGTCGTATTTAATTATTCTCTTTTCCTGTGTTCTTGAACACAGATAGAGTTGAGTGAACACCTGGATGTTCGGGTTCGGTGGGTTCGGCCGAACTTCGGGAAAAAGTCCGGGTTCGGTACCAAACTTGACCCAAACTTTACCCTGAACCCCATTGAAGTCAATGGGGACCCGAACATTTCGGCACAAAAATGACTGTAAAAAAGTCCTGGAAAGTGCAAGAGGGATGCAAAAGGAAGTAAAATGATTTTAGAACAATAATCTGTCCCTTACAGCAACAGCAGGGACCTGACCCTATAGGAGTAGGCAATGATTTTAGAACAATAATCTGTCCCTTACAGCAACAGCAGGAACCTGACCTTATAGAACTAGAAGATGATTTTAGAAAAACAATCTGTCCCTCTAAGCAGTAGACTCTACCTAGTCCAGTCAGATTGTTCTGTAATGCAGGATGAGATGTTATTAGATCTGCAATCTGTCCCTTAAAGCAGAAGTAGTAGTAATCTCTACCTAGTCCACAATCAGATTGTTCTGTAATGCCTCAACATTGGGAGTGCACCTTGCCAGTGGAGCCAAATAGGCCTCCACCCCTTTGCAGCACATCTTGCCCCGGTGTTGATGCAGACAAGGACCTCATGTCAAATGCCCCAAGAAGATGTAGGAGCTTTAAAGCTGTAGAATCAAACAGTTTTTTTTTCTTTCTGTAAGGTCCTGTTGTTTCATGAGTGGTATTTTGGGGTTTACATTTAATTTGTAGGTATATCAGTTGTTATTTTAGTAGCAAACAGTTTTTTTTTTCTGTAAGGCTTCCTGTTGTTTCATGAGATAGGCCATCAGTACATCAGGTGTGATCAAGTTTCAGTGATTGGCACCATAGCTTGTAGACTTTATAACTTTCACACAGACCATATAATATAAACTGATTTGGGTTATTTTTACCAAAGATGTGTAGCAGTACAAATTTTGAAGAAAAATTACTAATTTGCAAAATGTTATAACAGAAACAAAGAAAAAATGTTCAGTCTTTTTTCATTTATAGCGCAAAAAATAAAAACCCAGTGGTGATTAAATACCACCAAAAGAAAGCTCTATTTGTGTGGGAAAAGGGACAAAAAATTCATTTGGGTACAGTATAGCATGACTGAGTAATTGTCATTCAAAGACCACTGAAAGCTGAAAATTGGTCTGGTTATTTAGGGGGTTTAAGTGCCCAGTGGTTAAAAAATGGGGCCTTTGTTTTAGGAGTGGTATTTGGTATTTCTATTTTATATAAAAATATATATGCATAATCTCTGCAGAATTGTAATTATTGTAGTAAAACCCCAGCCTTGCCCTTTATGTCTAGTAGAGTTGAGCGAACCCAGACTGTAAAGTTCGGGTCCGTACCGAACTTTGGGGTGTCCGGGACCCGGACTTTTCAAAAAAAGTCCGGGTTCGGGTCCGGGGTTCTGGTAATTTTAATGAAAAATCTTAAAAATGCTGTAAAAAAGCCCAGGAAGGTCCTAGAGGTCTGCAAAAGGAAGGAAAATGTGGGTAAGGGCGGGACAAGTGCCCTACAAAGAAATGGGGACAGGGAAATAACTTTAAATATTTAAAAAAAAATAAAAACATAAAAAATGCAAAAATGGAGATCATCTTCAAAATGGGTCTGAAAAGTATTAATTAACATTAGAGGCCATAGAACTGTTCTAAAATCATCTTCAAACTGTGTCAAAAAAGTATAAATAAGCCGGGAGTACCCATATCACTGTTCTGCAAAATGTGTGTATCACTTTAAATGAAACCGTCAATCATTGCACATCTCTTCTGCACAATTATTTCAAGTCTGTGTGTCACTTT
>BLSH010118743.1:152310-168644 GCA_018402905.1 Glandirana rugosa
TGTCTTAATTTTACCGGGGGAGATTTTGGTTTTAAAGGGTGAATTAGGTGGGTTGGAACTTTGTCTTTTGGTACCTGGGGGTCCGATATCACCTGGTTAAACGTCTGAAGATGTCGAGGGATATATTGGAGTTCCTTCTGTCTCTATGGGGTGTTGGATGGTTGTGTCGATAAGAGCGGAAGGAACTTTTTTATTTGGATGGGTGAGAGAGGGTCGGGGTGGATCTGGTTGATTTAAGGGGAAAACTGGAGGCGCTCTATTTGTCTCATCGCAACTCGCTTGAAGATCTTCAGGCCCAAGACGACCAAGCCGGCTTGATTCCCTTTTACAGCCATTTTTGTGCCTAAAAGTTCGGGTCCCCATTGATTTCAATGGGGTTCGGGGTCCCGGACAAAGTTCGGGTTCTGTCCGGACCCGAACCCGGACTTTGTCCCTTAGTTCGGCCGAACCAGCAGAACCCGGACTTCTAGAAGTTCGCTCAACGCTACTCTGTTTATCTCGCGGAGGTCAAAAGGGGAATTTAGTTGGTCTAGGTGGGGCTGGGAGAGAGTGGGTAGGTTTATTTTTTCAAGGAAGGCGAGAATAGCTGTGTTGGTAGGTTGTGGGGTATCTCTGTCTTCCTTGAGGTTATATAGGGAGCTGTAGAAGTCTGCAAATTGGTCCACTATAGCCTGGGGGTCCATGGTTTTCTGTTTCAAGGTTGGGTGGATTAAGTGGGAAATTTTGGTTTTAGAGGGGGCCATTTTAATTCTGTGTGCTTGGATTTCCCAGCTCTATTAGCAGAAAAGTAAAAGGTAAGTTTCAAATGCCGTTGGTGACCCTCATTTTGATGTAATAGGAGGGTTCTCAATTCTTCCCTAAGCACTCGGAGGTTTTCTGTTATCGTGGGGTCGATCTGAGTTTTGTTAGCTGTTACTAGATTATGGATGTCTGCAGTTCATTTTTTGACCCAGGAGTTGTGGCTTCTCTTTACCCTCGCACCTTGTGGAATGAAAATTCCTCTGATGACGGCTTTGTGAGCCTGCCACAGAGTGTAGGGGTCCTTCGTTTGATTTGAAGAATGAGGCGAATTTTGGGCTGAGTTGGGATGTCAGGGGATTTTGGATGTGTTGCATCTCCGCTCTATTATTGATAGGGAAATGGCCGCATGATCCAACCAAAGTATGTCATGTATAGTGGATTGCGACACTCTCTGAAGAAGCCATTGGTCGGTAAGCTGTTCTTTGTTGAGTAAGGTAGAAAGTTGAGGCTTTTGGGCTATAGCTGTGGAGGTTGTGTCCATGTGGGGTTCCGAGGTCGCGTTGAAGTCTCCACAGATTATGAGGTTACCGTACTTCATCGGGGCAAATTTTTCAGAACTCCGTTTATGAATCGGAGTTGGTTTTTGTTCGGGGCATAGATTGTGGTCAAGGTATAGGAATGGGAATTAATGTCGCACGTGAGAATTATGAAACGGCCTTCTGGGTCAATGAGTGAGTCTCTCAGCTGGAATGTGACGGAATTCTGAATAGCCACCAGCACTCATCTTTTTTTTTGGTGGGCGCAAGATAGAAATGTATGTGGATAGTGTTTATTAGCATAGTTGGGTATTGGGGAGGATTGGAAGTGTGTCTCCTGGATACAGAGAACGTCCGCTTGGAGTAAAAGACCTTGCTTCCACATAGAATGTCTCTTTGCCGGTTGGTTCAACCCTTTAACATTCAGAGAGACGCACTTAAGAGACATGGTCGGTGTGGGGCATGTGTAGCAGTGGTTGTGAGACACTTACTTCAGGGAGGATTGCTGAGAAGTTCAAGCAGTTGTCTGTTGGGATATTCAAGTCGTTGGTCAATGTTGAGTGCGCTGCTGTAGCTGGAATGTCCAGAGAGTGGGCCTTGTCCTGGGGTGAGCAGCAATGTCCTCTAGGTTGTGGTGGTGGACCAAGGAGGTAGAGAGAGAAGAGAAGGTAAAAGAGAACAGTGTAACTAGTAAGTAAAACAATCAAACTTGAAAGCGGGCTTTGTAGGGGGTGGAGGTCGCATCGCATTGTGCGAGTAGCTTGGAGGGGTAGGATAACATTTTCCATGTTTATCCAACACCAGGAGATTTTGAATTGTCGTTGGGAATGTCGGCAGGACCCTTGTGTGGGTCTTTGTTTTTCTTGGAGGTCTTCTTGCGAGCTACTAATTGACAGTCGTGGGATGTAGTGATGGTGGCAGGTTGAGGAGGTTTCCCTGCTGGGTTCGCATTGTGTGAGTAGCTTGGAGGGGTAGGATAACATTTTCCATGTTTATCCAACACCAGGAGATTTTGAATTGTCGTTGGGAATGTTGGCAGGACCCTTGTGTGGGTCTTTGTTTTTCTTGGAGGTCTTCTTGAGAGCTACTAATTGACAGTCGTGGGATGTAGTGATGGTGGTAGGTTGAGGAGGTCTCCCTGGGGGGGGTTGTCAAGGAGTATGCCCCACTGCCGCAGGAGTGTGAGGCCCTCGTCGAGGGTGGCTATGGTGTTGGTTAACCCGTTATGGGTGATAACCAGTTGTGCCGGGTGTCTCCATTTGTGAGTGATTTGGTGATTGTGCAGGGCCTTTGTTATTGTCGCTAGATTGCGTCTTCTTTGTAGGGTGTGCCTGGAGAGGTCTGGCAAGATGAGAGTTGAGGCGAATTGGGGCGGACGGTTGTCAGGATTCTGGGAAGCGGCTAGGATCATTTCCTTAGCTTTGTAAAAATGCAGTCTGAGGATCACATCTCTGGGCGCTTCGTCCGGAATGAAGGAAGGCTTTGGGACTCTATGGATTCTATCTATGGTAGTCTCGAGTGGGGTCAGGGAGGGAACCAGAGCTGAGAAGAGGTCCTGTGCATTTTGGAGGAGTTAGTTCAGTTGGACGGTTTTAGGAACCCCCTTAGCTTGAGGTTGTTCCTCCTGGCCCTATCCTCTAAATCTGCTAATTTACTTTTAATCCAATCTATGTCTTCTGACTGTGCATTGTAGGCATCCACCAGTGTGTTGTGGGCTGCAGCATGTTCTCCCATATAGTGTTCCACATAGTCCACCCTGCTGCCTAGGTCGTTAATGTCGACCTAGCATTTGTGTATGGAGCTCAGTATGTCCCTCTGGATAGATGATTTGAAGGTTGTCAGCATGTCTTTTAGGAGGACATCAGATAGGGGCTGGCCTGTGGTAGTGTAGTTGGTGAAGGGACCTAGCCGCACTCACCTCCATGTGGTAGGCCTCAGGCGTCTCCTTCGGTGAGGCCATCCTCTGCTTCAATTTCACTGGGCTGCACATGGTCGGAGTGGAGGCAGCGGATGAGTGTGGGCTAGCCGGGAGCTGTGCAGTCAGTGCCAATTGCCTGAGTCAGGCATCTGACATGATGCCCGCTCCGTGTAGCGCGCCTGTTGCTGCAGTCTCTGGCCGGTTGCCATCTTGCCGCGCTGGCCTGGTCTGTGGAGGAATGAAGCCGGTCAGCTTACTCACTTGGGGCAGCGGCTCCTTCCTTCTTCTCCCCATGGTAGGTGCCAGAGGCAATCCGGCATGTGTAGAGTGGGTGTCGGCGGTGATCAGAGCGGGGGGTCGCTGCCTGTTTGTGTGTCTCCTGGCTGAGCGGCAGAGCTCTGATATTAAGCAGCCATCTTGGAGCCCGCTGGCCACGCCCTCCCGGTTCGAATGTTCGCACAAATTTTTTGCCTGTTCACATGCTCTGGTGTGAACCGCACCGGGGGTGTTTGGCCCATCCCTATACCACAATGGCAGGTTCCCAGTCACTACTACTTTTCATATAAGGCCGTTTCATCTCTCTACCATCACGTGGAAGTGAATGTTCTGGCATCCTTGGGCAAGGCAGTCAGCCATAAAATCCACCTTACTGCTGACACATGGTCCAGCAAGCATGGGCAGGGACGATATATTTAGTTCACATCACACTGGGTAATGCCGCTTGCAACTTGGAAGGATGCTGGATAGGGCTCAGTGCTGCAGCTTGTTGTGCCCCCACATCTCCACACAGCTGGTGGTGATGATGCCAGACCTGTGAGCTCTACCCCCTCCTCCTCCTCCACCACCTCCATGCCCTCCTCTGCAGAATTGTCCTATGAACATCAGGTACCCCCTAAGCGTTCAAAGGGCTATTCCATGAGTCAGGCTAAAAGGTGCCATGCAGTGCTTCAGCTGGTGTGTCTAGGGACAGGAACCACACTGGAGCAGAGATTCTTGCAGCTCTGCAGGGACAGGCCCAGAGGTGGTTCACACCATGCCAGCTGGAGCCAGGAATGGTAGTGTATGATAATGGCTCAAACCTCCTGTACGCCCTTAGACAGGGAAAATTGACACATGTGCCATGCCTGGCACATCTTCTCAATTTGGTGGTGCGGTGTATCCTAAATACATAACCAAGGATTGGAAGATGTGCTAAAGCTAGCCAGAACAGTCTGTAGCCATTTCAGGCAGTCATACACAGCCAGTGCTCGGTTGGCTGAAATTCAGCAGGAATTTCACCTGCCCATAAATCCCCTGATTTGTGACATGACCACCAGGTGGAACTCGACTTTGGCAATGCTGCAGCGGCTATACATGTAGCAGAGGGCCGTCAACGAGTACCTGTGTGAGTACGGTACGGCAACAGGCTCAGGCCGCCTTGGCTTTTTTATTCCACACCAATGGCTGATCTTTAAGGATGCATGCATTGTACTGTCACCATTTGAGGAGGCCACAAGGATGAAGAGCCGTGACAGTGCATGCATCAGTGACACAATCCCTGTTGTGTTCCTGCTGGAGCAGACTCTACGTGGCTTTATGGACAGGGCACTGGAGGCAGAGCAGCAGGCAGAAAAGGAGCACTTCCTTTCCTCTCAAGGCCCATTTTATCCAGACACCATAATTCCTATGTCACAGAACACACAGGAGGAGAGAGGGGAGGAGGATAAGGAGGAGGGTTCTGGCACTTTTGTAGGCTTCAAAGGTGAGGAAGACATGTGTCAATCTGTAAGCGATGGCTTTCCAACCCCAGGACCCTTGGGAGTAGTATGTGGCTTGTAGGAGGAACATTCAGATGCTGTAATCCTATGTGACCCCGAGGAGTCTGTTTCTCATGCCTCTGCAAATTTAAGTGCAACCTCATGCTTCAAAGGACCCAAGAATACGTGGCATAAAGGAGAATGATCATTAGTGGTTGGCAACCCTCCTTGACCACTGCTATAAGGGGAAGGTCTCCAAACTCATCCCGTCCCCACAGAGAGTGCAGAAGATAAAATCTCTTGAGGACACGTTAAAGAGGATTTTATTGAATGTTTTTCCCGACTCCAGTAGCTTTCAGTGACGTGGAAAACATAGTTTGAAATCTTCTGTTGGTCAGGAGAGGAGCTTTGGAGAAGGCTTCCGCCTAAGTAATGCATTTAGAAATTTTTTTAGTCCTTGACGCCCAGGGTCGTCAGCTTCCACATCCCATCAGCAGCGTCAGCATCACCTGGTGGACGATTTCCTTGGGGCCAAAACAGAGATGGAGATGGAGAGATTTCCAGTTGACGATCCACTGGCTTACTGGGTCATGCGAATAGAACACTGGCCAGAACTTGCCCGGTGCTACTGAGTTGTCGGGCTGCCTTGCATCCAGCGTGCTTTCAGAACGGGCATTCAGTGCTGCAGGAGGTTTCATTACTGATCATAGAACGCATCTGTCCACAGACTCAGTGGACCATTTGACTTTTATAAAAATGAATCAGTCCTGGATTACCAGTTATGAAGCCCCTGATGCCAATGTCTCTAATTTTTGGGATGTGGAATCTCTGCAGCACTTTGAGGCTTCCTAGCTTTGAGGGTGTTCAATCATTTCATCTGGAAGAATGTTTTTGGTATAGGTTTCATGGGCACAATTAACAGCCAAAGAACAATTTCTCAGCACCTGTTTGACAGGTGCATATCATTGCAATTTCTTTTGCCTTCATCAAGAGTACCTCTATAGGGTTACGGTGGGAAGGTGCCACCGACACCCAAAGACCAATTTTTCTGCACCTGTTTAACATTTGCATATCTTTGCAATTTTTTTCAGCAAGGCCAATTCTTGCTTTCATCAAGACTACCTCTATAGAGTTACGATGGGAAGGTACCACCAACACCCAAAGACCAATTTTTCTGCACCTGTTTGACAGGTGCATATCATTGCAGTTTTTTACAGCAAGGCCAGTTCTTGCTTTCATCAAGAGTACCTCTATAGGGTTACAATGGAAAGGCACCACTGACACCCGAAGACCAATTTTTCTGCACCTGTTTGACAGGTGCATATCATTGCAGTTTTTTACAGCAAGGCCAGTTCTTGCTTTCATCAAGAGTACCTCTATAGGGTTACAATGGAAAGGCACCACTGACACCCGAAGACCAATTTTTCTGCACCTGTTTGACAGTAAAGATGGGCGAACAGTTCGGCCCAAGCATAAGTTCCGGACAAATGTCTGTTGTTCGCCTGTTCGGCCACCCGAACGACCTACAACATTATGGGGCGACTTCACCACCGTGGAGCACCCCATAATGCATGGCGCACAACCGGCATGCACAGCTCCTCCCCATTGGAAGGGCTCCCACCATCTGCCCACTGTTTGCTGACAGTTTATTCATATGGCAGGGTGGGGCCACCTGGAGATGTAACATCAGAGGGGGCGGACCATGCGCTTACTTCACCGGGTGGCTCCGCCCTTCACTATAAATAAACTGTTATAACAAACAGAGCTCAGTCAGCGGGAGCCCTCCCATGGAGGAGGAGCTGTTGCATATTTTTTTTTCGGGTCCATCTCGCCGTGATTGACGATGGATTAAAACGGGGGACACTTATTTTTTTTTAAATTTTTAATAAAGGATTAGTCTCTAATTGTCTTGTGTTTTTTTTCTTTTTTTGACACGTTTTGGTGAATTGGTAGGAGTACGATGAACGATACTAATTAACATGGGGGGGGTCGGGATTTGGGGGTCCTCTTATTAAAGGGGGCTTCCGATTCCTATAAGCCCCCACCCGCAGGCCCCCAAAACCAACATGGGGACAAGGTGCTTTGGGGTGGGGGGGCATGTAGGCTGGTATGGTTCAGGGGGGGTGCTCGCTCATCTTCTCCCCTATCCTGGCCGGTCCAGGTTGCATGCTCGGATAAGGGTCTGGTTTGTATTTTAGGAGGGACCCTGAAGGGCCTGGAATGGATGGGGAGGGGGGGTACACAAATGTTTTCAGTGATTTTTTTGTATATTGCCGGGAGCCCACAATACATTACAGCCACGATTTTAACCACTTCAGCCCCGGAAGGATTTCCTGCTTTAGGACCGGAGCCCTTTTTGCGATTCGGCGCTGCGTCGCTTTAACTGACAATTGCGCGGTCTTGCGACGTTGTACCCAAACGAAATTTGCGTCCTTTTTTTCCCACAAATAGAGCTTTCTTTTGGTGGTATTTGATCACCGCTGCATCATTTCTGATCGCCGCTATAAACAAAAGAAGAGCGACAATTTTGCAAAAAAACCCAAATTTCTTACTTTTTCCTAAAATACAAATCCAAAAAAAAAATATAAAAAAACATTTTTTTTCACCGTTTTTGGCCGATTTATATTCTTCCTCATATTTGCGATAAAAAAAATCGCAATTGGCGTTTATTGATTGGTTTGCGCAAAAGTGATGATGAGAATTCATTTTTGGGGTTTTTAATTTTTTTTTATTTTTTACTAAAAATGGCGGCGATCTGCGATTTTTTGCGGTACTGCGATATTTCAGCGGACATGTCGGACCATTTTGACACTTTTTTGGGACCATTGGCATTTATACAGCGATCAGTGCTATAAAAATGCACTGATTACTGTGTAAATGCCATTGGCAGTGAAGGGGTTAACCTGCAGGGGGCGCGCTAAGGGTTAACTATGTTCCCTGGGCATTCTAACTGTGGGGGGACTGCCTAGCTGGGGAAGGGAAGTGGTCTCAGCCTTCACGTAAAGGAAGGCTGTGATCACAGCCCTTCCCCCTCACACAGAGCGGAGGTCCGTGTTTACATACACGGACCTCCGCTCACTCGCTCCGGGGGGGGCAATCGAAGCCGCCGCACCTGCTCCCTGGCCCCCCCTGGACACAGTGAGCGCATGGGCGCGCCTCCGGCGGTGCGCGCGCGCTCACTAAACTCGTTCCCGCAGCCGCCGTCGTATGACGGCGATTTGCGGGAACGAGCCACTTTGCCGCCGTCAGATGCCGATCGGCGGTCGGCAAGTGGTTAAATTACAATTTTTCCTATGGAAATGTCATTTTGCTCTGGCTATGTTCTACACATCACAGAGATGCGCCATTTTAAAAGCAGACTAAGGAGAACCCTCAGGCACATTATTTAAAGGAATTTTTCTTTTTCTTCACTGTAAGCATTATTAAAATCACTGCTCATTTAAAAATTACGTTTTTTACAAACTTTTTTTTCATTGGTACATGTTTCCTAGGGCAGGACCCGGACCCCTATAACCACTGTATGCCCAATTACTTGCATATAAGCCTTCAAAACGGGCACTTTTGATTTTTGACGTTCGTGTCCCATTGACTTCAATGGAGTTCTTTGTTCTGGTCCGAACTTTCGGGATGTTCGAAAGTTCTGGTGCGAACCAAACAGGGGTCCGTTTGGCCCATCCCTATTTGACAGGTGCATATCATTGCAATTTTTTTACAAGGCCAATTCTTGCCTTCATCAAGAGTACCTCTATAGGGTTACAGTGGGAAGGCACAATTGACACCCAAAGACCAATTTTCCTGCACCTGTTTGACAGGTGAATATCATTGCATTTTTATTTTACAGAAAGGCCAATTCTTGCCTTCATGAAGAGCACCTCTATAGGGTTATGGTGGTGTGAAGGCACCACCGACACCCAAAACCCAATTTTTCCGCAACCCATTACTTCTATCCAAAGCCAAAGTGACACCAGAATTTATCCAAAAAAATCTCTAATCTTGTTCCCAGTGCACTATATTGTGGCCTCATCATACACACTGGCTCCCCAGCTGTTGCTGAGCAAAATAAAGGCAGCTTGCAGGGAAAATGTCATCTTTTTTGGCTTCATAAATGCAATAATTGCTGCAGCAGATTTTAGACATGGTACAGATCGGCCACTTTACAGGTAGACTAAGTGGAACCCCCAGGCACTACATTGGAAGGAATTTTTCATTTTTATGCTTTCACATTAAAAATCAAAAAATCCCTGCTCATTTAAAATTGACATTTTTTACAAACTTTTTTTCATGTATACATGTCCCCCAGGGCAGGACCCAGACCCCTATAACCATTGTATACCCAATTACTTGCATATAGGCCTTAAAAATTGGCACTTTTGATTATAGACATTTGGGTCCCAATGACTTTAATGGGGTTCATTATTTGGGTCCGAACTTTCACAATGCTCATAAGTTCTGGTGCAAATTGAACAGGGGTCCATTCGGCCCATCCCTACTGGCCAATTTTATACTGCTATATTCTTGTAGTAGAGGCCCAGCCTGTGCCCTTTGTCTCTGGAATATTTGGACTCTTAGGTAAAATAAAGGCTAGGTATACACTAGTTAGTTCTATTATCCCTGAGAATCTCTGTTGTAGACAACACTACTATAGTGATCTCTTCTAGCTTCTGGGTCTTGTTCTGAGTGTCTGCCCTGCTGCAAGAGGTTGCCCGCTCAGCAGGAATGCCATTCTGAGAATGCTTTTCATTTTCTCTATGAATGCAAAGCATTCCCTGTTTGAATGAGGGGGGGTGATATCACCAGCCTGCCTCTCCACCCTGTCCAGTTTAATAACAACTGTTTCTAAACAGAGCTAGGGGCCCTTAACACCATCTGTCACCCACATTTAATGTCATTTTAACATCTCTTCCTTAGCAATTTAACAACAATTTGCATTCAGCCATGTGCATCAAAAGATTAAAGAAAAAGTTCACTTTTTAGGAAAAAATAATAAATGCACATTTTTTGCAGGTAAAAAAATGTGCATTTTGTTTTTTCTGGAGCCTGCAAAGCATTGCACCAGCGATCAAAAGATCGTTGGTGCCATGAAGGTCTCCAGCAGATCTGTCAGTGTATCTGCTTTCCTGTACATCCCGTACGGGCAAGCAGATACAATCTGACAGGAAAAGAGAATGAACTACCACAGTGCTCCACAGAGCTGTGGTAGTTCATTGAAAACTACAAGCGACCTTGTCATTTTTCCCTTCACAGAACACTGCAGAGTGTAACAGCTAGCTGGGGGGGGGGGGACTCCCCCGCTAGCTCTCAGAACGGGGGAGCAGGGGTCGTTGCATCTGTAACATGTTACTTCCTGAATATGGGTGTGACATGTAACATATTACAAAAGGTGAACTTATCCTTTAACACTGCAGATATTGTAAGGTGTTTCCATAAGCTTTCTCACATCCTATCCTGTTCTCGGACAATCAACATCTGCCTAGACATATTCAATGGTAACCGGATTAATGTGACTGAATTAGCTGTGTAGCTATAAATGCCAGGATATGTTGCTGAAGCTGCAAAACTTATTTTAAATTACAGTCCAGTTGAATGTGTCCAACCAATATCCCCCCTCCATGATTATATTTTACTTACACAACTCTAAGGTTCTCTAGCAGTTTGTGATCTGCATTGAGTGCATATGTGCATTCCAGAATACAAATTAGTATTTATGGGTAGATACTGTTCATTTAATAAAAATATAAAAACAATTGTGAATTTTCACTGAGTTTAGTAAATTGGGTGAATTAATGTTTATTTTGAACACCTAGACATGTGCAAGGGTATTTAAAAAACAGGATCTTTTCTTGTACATTATTGGATGATTACTAAGATCGATGTAAGGGATACCAAGTGCAGGTATTCAGCGCCAGCCGGGATTACCAGATCTGTGAGCTACACTTAAGGAAACAGGAATCAGACCAAGTAAGTTTTATTAATAGTGAAAAAACATTATCCGATAAGAGTAAGCAGTATACAAGGCAGACATGAAAATATAAGTGAATGGTAACCAAGTAACAGAAAACCTAATTAACAAACGTAACTATCATATATAGTTAGGAAGCATGCAATAACAGTGTAAAACCGGAAGTGCAAGGAATAGTCAGGAAGGTGGAACTAGGACTGGGGTCAGGGATAAGGGGAGCAGATGAGAGATAGCAAGGTACAGGATCATGGCAGGAATCAGGATCAGGAAAAATCAGTAAGCAGATATCTGGCTAACAGGCAAAACATGGAAGCAAAGATGCAAATCAAGGGTGGAGTTATATACCTTTCCAGCAGCCAGCAGATCCCAGTAATAAGGCTCCACTTGATGTTGGCTGCTGGAAAGGTATATAACTCCTGGAAGACCACTGCTGATGGCCACTGAAACTTCACCCTTCAACTCTGGAAACACAGTACCACCAGTAGGCGATCCAGCTCCTGACAATCAGTGACCATTCACTGTGCCATATGAACAGTGTGTACTCCCTTAATAAATAAACCCCCATTGAATCAAACAGCTTATAGTGGACCAGTAGGAATGGAGCAAGGACACTCGTGGTCACTAGTATGTTTCTGAATACTTATTTAGGTTTTATGGTTGAATATGTTTTTATTATGAAGAAATAAAGAGATCTTGTTACATATTGTCGACTCATATAAACACGAGAATGCATATTCAGTGTACACCACATCATATACAAGACATTTCAGGTATCGTGGTTATTGCATAGATACATATCGGTATAGGTATATTAAGGTATATCTATCTCTATAAGTGTATCTGTCGTCAGAACAATCGTCATTGCTTGAAACATCCCCAGACTATGTTCCGGGGGATATCTGGCAAATTGACAACCATCTAAGCGTACATCATAATAAAAAAGGAAAGGAACAAAAGAGAAATCTTGTGGGGTTTGTTAGGTTCCCCTTTGCTCCTCGCCCCGTATAGGGGCACAGGGGAAAAGGGGGGGAACACCCCCAGAATGATTGCCTAAAGATATAGCAATATTCTGTTCATTTCACATATTGAGGTGTATCACTGCAATTATCAAGACCTATTATAGATAGAGGGAGGAAGAAAGAGAAAAACGAAGAGCAGAAGGGGGGAAGCTTGAGATAGAATAGAAAGAAAGAGAGGTAAGATACATAGGTAGAAAGCTTAGAAATAACCGTGAGGATGGGGTGAGGAAGGTGGGGGGGGGGGGGGGTTCGACCAGTTTCATATACAGTAAACTGGTAATCTATAGGACTGAAATAGACACCTAAACGCGTCTAGCATTGTAGGAAATCTCACCCGATTGGAGTGGAGGGTTGCGTGAGATGAAGTTTGAGTTTATCCGAGGTGGAATAATGAATCCAGACAGTCCATATTAATTTGAAATTGTCCCATGTATCTTGTACCTGGGCTACTTGTTCCTCCATCAACATAATTCCATTCACCTCCTCCACCCATTTAGAGTAGGGAGGGGTAGTGGGGTTTTTCCAGTATTTTGAAATAAGTTGCTTACCCGCCGTCAGAAAGAAACGCAATAGTCTCGATTTTTGCGTTTTGACTGAACCAGGCAATATGGATAATAAAGCAACAGAGGGGTTGGGGGTTAAAGGATCACTATATATGTCCGTGTAGGTGTGAAATATCTGAGTCCATAGAGGCTGGATAAGCGGACATTCCCACCAAATGTGCATGAAGGATCCCCTCTCCTGGCGACACCTCCAACACTGTTCTGTGCATGAGGGAAAGATTCGGTGCAGAGTGGTAGGTACATAGTACCACCTTGTAAGTACCTTGTAATTTTTCTCTTGTGCGTGACTGGACATCGATGATTTATGGGTGAACAGAAAGGACTTCTGCCACTCCACGTCCGATATCTCCCTCCCCAGCGACTCCGACCAGACTTTAGTATACGTTGGCAGTTCAGGGTAAATATTGGTCTGAATTATTCTATAGATCTCAGAGAGCGAATGACGTGGGACCTCGGAAAGTGTGCACAAGTGTTCGTATAGCCGGAGGCTCCTGTGAGTTTGTTTAGTAGCATGTAAGGCCCTACAGAATGAAGCCAGATGAAGTTTGGTGAGCCAGGGGAGTTTATCAGATTCCCCTGAATGACCTTCTACAAAAGCTCCGGTAGACTGGTGAACAAAGTTTCGTGCTGTGGGCCAGGAGTTTCTGTCATACGCGGCAAAGGAAGGGGCCCCCATACTTTCAGGGATCTTAGGGTGGTCAAATAGTGGAGACAGAGGGCTAGGGTCTGAGGATAAGATGTACTTGTCTCTTCTCTTATACCATAATTGTAAGGCGGAGACGGTCAAGGGTGATAATGTGTGGTATTGTCTGTAGGTGGACATATGACCCCAGAGAAGAGCGCGTAGGTCTACGGGAGAGGTATCTTGTTCCACTGTAACCGACATCTTGGTAAGTGGTCGTGGGAACCATTCAAGAAGTCTAGAAAGTATAGCTGCCGAATGATATGTATCAAAATCTGGTAGGCCCAACCCCCCTCTCAACTTAGGTTGAGTTAAAAGTTGATGTTTGAGTCTCGGGTGCTTTCCTTGCCAAACATAGTTAATGGACAAGGTCCTAAGAGTGCGAAAAAACGCCATCCGGAGGGTAATAGGGAGAGTTTGAAACAAATAGAGGAATTTTGGTAGGATGTCCATCTTCAGAACACTTATTCGCCCAAACCAGGACAGATTGGCGTCTGATCGGGATTCTAGTGAGCGTCGGATTTTGGTCAAAAGTGGGCTGTAATTGAGTGAATAAATGTCGTTGTAGTGTCGCGGTATTGCAGTACCTAAGTATGTTATTGCTTTCTGTTTCCATTGGAACTGAAAGTTGGATTGTAGTAGAGAAAGCGTGTGTTGTGGGAGAGATATGTTAAGGGCTTCTGTCTTAGATATATTAAGCTGGTAGTTGCTGTAACACCCAAATCTGCGTATCTCCTTTAGGATGTTGGGTATACTAATCAGAGGTTGTGTGACATATAACAGGAGGTCATCCGCATATAGAGCAAGCTTGTTGTTGGTGGAGGCGGTGGGTATACCATGAATGGACGGGTTCGCTCTAAGAGCTTGAGCTAGATGTTCAATGATCAGCGCGAATAGTAGGGGCGATAAAGGACACCCCTGTCTGGTACCATTCGCGATAGTCAGTGGGGGAGATTGATTACCATTAACCAGGACTACAGCCGTGGGCGATGAATAGGCCGCCATAATGCGTTGAAGCATGATCGGGCCTAGACCAATTTGTTCTAAAGTGTGTCACAGAAATGGCCAACTAACCCGATCAAATGCCTTTTCCGCGTCACACGATAAAAGGCAAGTGGGTATACGACGTTTTTGAGCATATGAAATAAGATGGAGGGTTTTTGTGGTGTTGTCCCTGGCTTCACGGCCCGGGACAAATCCCACTTGATCCCCATGTATGAGGGTAGGTAATAAGGGGGATAACCGATTGGCCAGAATCTTGGTATAAAGTTTAAGGTCTATATTTAATAATGAGATGGGTCTATAGTTGCTACATATGGACGGATCTTTTCCCGGTTTAGGGATAACAGCTATCTGGGCCCTTAGTAGCGATGGAGGGGGGGGGTTTCCAGCCGTAATAGAGTTGAAGGCAGAGGCTAACAACGGTGCAAGTTGGGGCGCAAATGTTTTAAAGAATCGGGCTGAAAAACCGTCTGGTCCCGGACTTTTCCCATTTTTCAAAGTTTTGATCACTTGGAGGAAGTCTGAAGTGGTAAGGGGCGCTTCCAAAGCCTCAACTTCAGCTGGTGGTAGGACAGGTAATGCTGTGTCTTGGATGTATGTAAGTAAGTCAGTATGACCTGGTGAAGGAGAAGTGTTGTCTTGTGGGGAGGCAGTTTGCGGGAGATTATATAGGGCCTGATAATAGGATCGGAATTCTTCAGCTATGTCCGTATTCTTGAAAATTTTACCTTTTGTGGGGGACTGTATAAAGGGAATTGAAGCCCTCGTTTCCCTCGGATGAAGGGTGCGGGCCAGATGTTTGCCTGGTTTGTTGGCCTGGGAGTAATGTAGAGCTCTGCCTTTATCCCTGGCTATTAGTGAGCGTTCTGAAAGGAGCCTCAAAAGATCTCTACGGGCGTTCGAAAGGTCAATGAGAGTTTCAGTATCAAGAGTATGTTTATGTGTTGTCTCTAGTGTAGAGATCTTGGAGAAAAGAGCAGATATTTCGGCTAATCTCATCTTTTTGAGTCTTGCGCCTTGTTGTATGAGAGTACCTCTCAGAACACATTTAAGAGCTTCCCATTTTATGAGGGGTGGCGTATCGTCAGTGGCGTGATCGGATATGAAGTCCCTAATGGCCTGTGATATGTTCTGAGTACAGACGGAATCGCGTAATAAGTTATCATTCAGTCTCCATGTGTATCCGCACCTACGGGGAGGTGGGAAACCCATGGAGAGGTGGACGGGCGCATGGTCGGACCATAAAGTCATACCAATTGAGGCATTAGGTTGGGAGTCTAGGAGATTCTGGGAGATGAGAATATAATCTATTCTACTGTATGAGGTGTGTGCAGGAGAATAGTAAGAGTAGTCTCTGCCTGACGGATTCAAGACCCGCCAGACATCTACTAATGAGAGGTCTGCCAGTATTGCACGTATCTTGGTCAGAGAAGCTGGGGAGAGAGAAGACTTACCGGACGATGTGTCCATCCTGGGTATCAGGGCACAGTTCAAGTCTCCACCTAGGATGATGTTTGTAGCACCGAACTTTCGAAGTTTAGATGTCACCAAGAGGAGGAATCCAAGCTGATCCTGGTTGGGGAAATAGACATTAACAATTGTATATACAGTTTGAGAGTATTTTATCTTTAAGAAAATAAATCTGCCCAATGGGTCTATCAGCGAATCCAATATCTCTGGAGAAAAGGATACATGTAGTGCTATAGATACACCCTTCGAGCGAGCTAATGGATTAGTACTATGGAACCAGGTTGGGTAATGCCCAAGTGGGAGTTTTGGAACTGTATCTGACCTGAAGTGGGTTTCCTGTAACAGTAGGATTTGTGTTTTCATTTTGTGGAAGTGATGGAGAATTTGACTCCTTTTTTCAGGGGTGTTGAATCCTCTACAATTAAGAGAGGAGATTTTCATAAAGTGGTTGTGGGCCATTTCAAAGTCCTAAGATTGAGGTGAGATTAATGCGAAATAGACTAGTCGAACCCGGGGGAGGAGAAGAGGGCAGTGGAGAGGGGGGGAGGTGAAGAGAGGGAAGAAAAAGTAAGACCAGAGATAGTAAAGGTAAGTAAGAGAATGGCAAAGATGAGCGCTTCCCCGTAGGGGTTGTGGTGAAGAGGCCCGAGGGATCGCCTTGTGTATCCACCAGGTGGCGATCTTGCCCAGGATAAGGTCTGTCTCTTA
>BLSH010118743.1:182409-195003 GCA_018402905.1 Glandirana rugosa
TGGAAGAGACGTCTCGCGTGTTACGCGACGTCAGAGACAGACAGGGACCGACACCGAGGTCGCATGGTGTGCCACTACCTCCTCCACTCCTACCTAAACTACTATCGGCACATTTTGACGTGGTAGTAGACGTGGCCGTTGAAACGAAAGGAGTCGACGACATCCTTCATGTAGGAGACGACCCGGAAGAACTACTCCCTCGGCTACCACCCCACCCACGACCTCAAGTGGGAGCCCACCATCGGCTCCCTCATCAAGAAGGCCCAGCAGAGGATGTACTTCCTACAGCAGCTGAGGAAAGCAAAGTTGCCGGTGCAGATGATGGTGCAGTTTTACACGGCTATCATCAAATCCATCCTCACCTCCTCCATCACCGTGTGGTACGCTGGAGCCACAGCCAGGGACAGACAGAGACTGCAGCGCATTGTGCGCTCTGCAGAGAAGGTGATCGGCTGCAGCCTTCCATCCATCCACGACCTGTACGTCTCCAGGACTCGGGACGAGCAGGTCGGATCACAGCCGACCCTTCTCACCCTGGACATGGACTATTTCAGCCACTCCCCTCAGGCAGGAGGCTACGGTCCATGCGGACCAGAACCTCCCGCCACAAAAACAGTTTCTATCCATCTGCTGTGGGACTCATGAACACTTAACACTTGACACTTTACACACTGTAATTTTTGTACTTTGCCACTTGACACTTTGACACTGTAAATTTTGCATTTGCACATGTCCCAGTCTAAATAGCCTGTACAGTTATCTTATCCAACCCTGTAAATCTTGTGATTACTTTTGTATTTATCGTGTATTTTACTTAGTATTTTTTATTTTTTTGCATTTTTTGTTATTCTTCTTCTGTGCCAAAACACCAAGACAAATTCCTAATCCGTGAACCTTGTTTACAGATCATGGCAATAAACCTTTTCTGATTCTGATTCTGATTCTGATATATATATAGGCACCTCACACAAACAAAAGCAAACACATGTGGGGTTCCCACCAGACGCCCTATCTGTGCTGCAGCCTGGCAGGCCAGGAAAAGGGCCCGGTATGAATTATGGAGTAATCCTGCACTTTTTTTATCTATCCTGAATGGTTTGTTTACATGAGCAGTAAGAGAATAGGATTGTGGTGCCCAGAATGAACTGGTTGTGAGTTGAGATGTCTCACTTGCTTAAGGGCCCGTTCGCACTAGAACATGGTTCGGGAAACCTATGTTCTGTGCGCATTTCCCACACCACATTCAAAGAGCACTGGCCTTGTAATCTGCAACATTAATTAGTGTGAACCACCCCTAAATGCTGCCTGGTTACACCAACATTTCTTTATTTTCAAACATCCAATGATAACTGAAATGTATACTGCAAGTAAAGAACCCGTAACAATTCAGATTATTGCTAGCAATCTTAATGACACTCTCAGCTCAAATGGCCATATTTAAACTATAAACTGTATGCATATGATCTCTCATGCAACTTTACATTTGTTATTCTTTGGAACCCTCTATCTTCATATAACTGTAGTATTGGGAATAATAGTTTAAACAAAAACACCTCTAGTTCTCTTTTGTGGGGGTTATGATTAATGCCCCTCCCCAAACAGGATATTGCTCTAAACCTGTAGGTTTGCTAAGTGAAAGAGTGGGTTTCATAATAAAGTTGCCATTGCCCCCACCAAGGACAAGGCCTCTGTGAAAAAGGGGATTCCCTTCTTAAAAAAATAATCAGTAATCTAATCAAATTAGGAGCTTAGGAACTACTACAACCAGCATATAACATTAACCATAAATACATAGATGAACACCAGTATGGAAATAATACAAGCTTTATATAAGAAAAAACGAATAATACATCCAATGTACATACAGGTATTATCAGTAAAGGGCCCAACAAGCGTCCTGGTGGAATTGTACTAATATACTCAAGTATATATAGTCATGAAAGAAAAAGTATAGACATAGCTTTTTTGGCCCTACTTCTCCTATGATTTACAGGAGTGTAGTTTCTTCTGCTTCATTCCTTCTTCCTTCCACTGTCAGCTGACGTCACTCAGTCTAGACTGGCAGCTGGCTCAGCCTCTCAGTTGTGCCGCTGGGAGACTGAGCCAGCTACTCCCTCCTCACCCCAGCACAGCGCTCCAGTGAGCAGAACAGAAAGCAGGAGCGTGGAGGGGAGAACTGAGGGATCAGTGGTGCTTAATCATTCAATTCTCAGCGCAGAGGTGGTGGGGGACAGATGCAGCATTGGATCGATTCTGTATCCACCTAGGTGAGCATAAGAGTTTTTTTTTTAATATACCCCAGGCTTCTCTTTAAATACCTCTGGAAGAATGTTTCAGGGGCTCCTGAGGATGATTATGATGCAGTGACCATCGTTGTGTCAGAAAACTGAAGACAAGATCAGTGGTAATGGGGACGTCCTCCAACAACAGTCCAACGAGCCTGGAATGCAGATTCCCACCCACAGAAACAATGGTATGGCCCTGGAGTCAGCTTATCTACTGTGCATCCCTAATAGTTACTAATCTGTCATGCAAATGGATCCCTCTAACTACCAGAACTGGCAGTCAGATGTCTAACTTAGTTCTAGCCTATGCTGTTTTTTGAGCCCAAAGCTAAAACTAACTATAGAATTTCACACAGGGTTCACTAAAACAACAAGGAGGCTGATGAAGAAGGTGCGGGTTGCCTTCAAAACTCATCCCTATTGGCTACTGCACCCGCTGGGCCGACAGCACACACCTGATGGCAGAAGATTGTCTCCCCGGGCTTCCATCTTGGCTCTGTTCACACCACCACAGTGGTTCCCGGTTATACCGGCATCAGCTCTCCACACAAGGATCAAACACACTGTAGCTGTATTTGGATTGCTGAACAATACATCCTTCCTGGATCTTGGACCGCTGCACGTTTGGTTTGTCCTGGTACATACATCCCTGACCCGTGTCTGTCTCCCCCTTGTTATGTGAGTACAACTGTTGTTCATACTATTTCATATATTAAACAGTGCTACACCATGCCTGCCTGGTGCCTCTCTGCCCTCCCCCTCTTCTCTTGCAGTTTGTGGAGCCCCATTCCATCTTGAGAAGGCATCCTGGCACGTATTGTCAATGTCAGCCAGTGACTTTTTAATTAATCAACATTTGACTTTCCTAACCTCTGAGAATTCACTTGTTTTTTGGAATAACCCTCTTCTTTTTTTTTTACTCTTCCTTATTTGAAGTGTTCCTATGTTTTATATTATTCAAGAAAATGTTATCACTCAGGGTATTTGCACATGCTTAGCGCTGTTATGATATCTTTTCTTTTTGTGTGTTGACTAAAATAACAGGATCTGCACATAATCTCTATTGCAATAAATGGTTTAACCTACTTATATACTGGAAGGTGACCACTACACACATACAGTAGCACAGGCCTAGCTATCTGGCACTGTGCATTTGATATAATACCAATAGGGCAGAGATATGTCTGTCACAAGAATTTAGAAACACACTCAAAAAGCTGTGGGTAGCTGCAGTTAAACTATTAGAACATAGGAACACTTGCCTAACAATATCTGCTACTGGTATGGGTTAATTGTTACAGAGACAGCAGCTTCCGTGTGTGTGAGGTCATGAGGTTTAGTTCTGTGACTGAAAACTCCACTTTGTATAACATCACAGTCCCCCAATCCGGTTTTCTGAACTAGCAGAGACAGGAAATACCTCTCTGTAACCAACTAATTCTATGGTAATTACAAGCAAAAGCATTATACAAATACAGACAATAGAATACAGCAGACCCCTACACACCTCTCTCATATATATTTTGTCTGTGTATTTATATAAAGGCAAAACTTTAGAAATTTGCATTTTTTGTCAAGTTTTTTTTTGGCTGTGTCCCAATATAGGAGTTTCCCTTCAATTCCTGTTCCTAAAATGGAGAGTGAGACTGAACCTCTCCAAATTTAGAGAAAATATCCTTTTAGACAGTTGTTAAATTAACAGGTTCACCCTTTGGAAGATGTTACCATACCTTATGTACTTGTTACAACTGTTGTTAGCAGAACAAGATGCAAGATTTAATCTAACAGACCTCCAGATAGCAGTAGCAGAAATTCTAATTATTCCCCACTCTATCCAAAATCAGGAAAACAAATGTAGGCTTGTCCTCTGTAAAGGAAATTTAATAATTTCCTTTACAGAGGACAAGTGTAATATAATAGCCTAATTTTACTGCATTTCTTTTAATTACCTCACACCTAATTCACAGGATTAATTATTATTTTAGAGGTGTCAAGTTTATCAACTTTATTTCAAAGTATTTGATAGAAGCAGATATAAATCAGTTTTCAATAATCTTTCTGTAAGGCGTAAATGAGGTGCTGGACTTCTAACTAAAATATGCTTATTAAATTGTCTGAAGCATTCACCTTTAATTATATTTTTGTTCTTTGCAGTATAGTATAAAACAATTTATTATTCATGCTTCAGTGTGTACCACTAACTACAACAGTTAAGATTTTATAGACTGCAAAATAATACGATTGTTAAGAGCCCTTGATATGTCTTTTGTAAAACCACTTTCTTTTTTGTTTTAACATGCACAAAGATAAGGAAAATGTTCTTTGTAAAAATTTTGAATAAGAACATTTTCTAAAAGTCATTACACAAAACAATAATTACAAAGATTTGGGTGGGACGTATATTCTTCATTTTGTAGAAACACATAAAGTACTATTGTTGCTATTATTATACAGGATTCATATACAGTAGCGCCAACAGTTTACTCAACACCTTACAATATAAAGGGGACAGTACAATTACAATACTGTTCAATACAGAATGAATAGGAGGGCCCTGCTCATGGCGCTAACAATCTAAAGTACAAATATACTGATTATTACAATGTAACCCACATACTATGTATTACATACATTTCACAGTAGCACTCACAAAAATTCAAAAAGTACATAAAAAAATGTGTCCATAAAAATACATAATTCAGTGTCCATAAAGATATGAAACAATGTCCTGCAGTCCCATACAAGACACCAATCCACTCAAATGTGATAGATAAGTGCAGCAAACTAATGTTACAACACCAATAATCCTCCACCACAGTGACATGTGCCACTTTTGCTCCCTTAAGAAAAACGCTCACCAGATGCTGTTGCCATTCACTCTTGTGTCAGGCAAAAATTGCTTAAGTTGAAGTATAAATTAATTGAAGAGCTGTTAATGGACACCAGACTCCATCCAGGTACTTGACTTCACACTAATGTAAACTCCCATTGCTGGTTGCCAAGGGATCTCTCAGGAACAACCTTCAGATCCAGCATTGGCTCAGGTACCAGCTATGAGCTTCAATCCAGACTGTTAACACAGCTGAACCTGTTTACTTTCTTCTCCTGGCCAGAGTTTTTCCAGCAGCGACCACCACTCTACCGGAAAAATGTTTTAATTTTTTCACACGTTTTAAAATCTGCATTTTTTGCTAGGCATTACTGTAAAACCCCCCAAACTGCATATTTTCTGGAAACAGAGACCATGGAGAATAAAATGACAGTAGATGGAGTTTTTTTTTTCATGATATTTCCAAAGTTATTCATCAAAAGCATATTTTAATTAAAAACACTCTAAAATGAATTGTAGTATAAACAAACACAATGTATATCCATTTTTTTGGTAAAATATAAAAGATTGGCTTGTGTTGAGTTAATAGATACCAAACAGGTCAAGTCTTAAAATTGCACACTACTGTGGAGTCACAACAATGATAGTACCCAAAATTCTTCATAGGTGAAGATGACTCTTTAAAACCCTTTATTAGTTCAGAGTTAACCATGAATTAACCTAGAATTATTGCTCTCACATCTGACATTCATGATAATACCTCACATGTGCAGCACAATTGATGTTTACATATGCATGCTCGCCCTATACTGCGCTTTTTACATGAGTGGTGTATGGGGGTGATGGGGTGCTTTAACCACTTTTTGCCCAGGCCAGTTCTGACATTTCTCACATACATGTTAAAATCTGCATTTTTTTCTAGAGACTTACTTAGAACCGCTAAACATTATATATTTTCTGAATGCAGAGGACCTGGAAAATAAAATGCAGAGGCCCTGGAGAATAGAATGGTTGTTTCAATTGTTTATGTCACATGATATTTGTGCAGCCATTTATCAAATAAAATGTTCAGAAAAAAATACAGTTAAATGCATTTTAGTGCAAACACACAATTCTGTTGTGGCAAGTAAATAGCAAACATGGGACGATTTAAAATTTCGCACACTCAAAAAATGGTGACGATCTCGGGTACATAAAAATCCTCAGTGACACTTTCAAAAGCTTTACAAATCAGAGACATTTGCCTAGCCAGTAACACCTAGTAAATAACAAACCAAATCCAGAAGTTGCAAAATCCTCGCTTCCAGGAATGTTTGTAACAGAGGAAGTTGAGGAATGGATGTTCCTCTTTCTCCTTTGTTTGTAGCCAGCTTGAACATGTGTTGCAGTCCCAAGCTCTCTGGTGAACAGAAGAGCCCAGGAATGGTAGCGGCAGGATGGGCCCCCTTTCCGCACTCTGTTAAAGTGATCGGGTGGTTGTAGAGCCATTAGATTACTTTTACAGTAAAGCCCATCACTGACTGCAAATTTTGATGCCAGGATCATAGCTGTTAGATGGTATAACCACCTCCACTCGAGAAACATAACAGTACATCCTAAGGATGGAGGTGGTAAAATATTTTTTTTAATTATTTTTATTTATTTTATATAATACAAGCTCCTTATGTGATAGCATGGGCAGGCGTCAAGTACTCTTTATGAGTGTAGTCATTCAACCACAGATTTGCTTGAATAGCTGCATCCTCAGTTACACTAGCCGATGAATAATAGCTGTGACCCCGGAAGTGACAGAAAATATGCCTCTTCTGGGGTCTTTAGTTGCAGGAGGGATTGAGATGTTCTCAGAGTTCATCTTGCTCTTACTGGGCAAGTTTTTTCACAAGGGGTGCCACCGGGGGAGGGGTGCACTTTGACAGCGCCATAAAAGTGATCAAGTGGCTCTAGAGCCACCCCATTACATTTGATCAGAAAGCCCCATCAAGCTCATAGGTGCAGCAGCAAGAAATTAGAAATTAGAAATATTTTTTCTCAAGGTAAAATGAAAACCAATTACTTGATAAAATAGTAAAAACAGCATTTTCTTTACAATAATCAATTATATTTTGAAACACAAATTTTGAGTCAAATTGGTTGATAAAGTGGTTGTAAACCCTTACATATACACATGCACAGTGAAGTGACTGGCCTCAGATTAAACAGGGCTGAAACAAATCCTACTACATAAGTTGTACCTGTTTATCTGTCAGGCCTTTTCTGTAAATTGTTTTAACCGTTTCCTTACTGAGTCATTGTGAAATGACATTGGCAGAAACCCTTCATCGATCCAGGCCCCCTGGGGGCCCGCAGCGCAGCAATCGCAGATCAATTGTGTCCCCGGGTCATGTCCCCCCCGTTCAGGGTAAAGGGCCAATAAATTTGGCTTTTTACCACGTGACCAGCTGTGTCCAATCACAGCCGGTCACTACCAACAATAGCGTGCACACCGCTGGTGCGTGCCCCCGGGGACGCGCAGCACGGCGATCAGGGCAGAGGCTTGTCCCTCAGACAAAGCCCAGCTCCAATCAGTGTAATGAGCCAATGGAATTGGCTCTTTACCACGTGACCGGCTGTGTCCAATTACAACGGTTCACATGATGTAAAAAAACTGCGGTAGCAATGTGTTACCAGGTTCTCCCTCTCACACACTGATCGTGTGTGAGAGGGAGATTGTGGTAACAGCTTGTTACCACCTACTGTGTGCACCTAGCACGCTGATCACCCCCCCTAATAAAGAGGACCTGTCACCACCCCATCAAAGTACCTGTCACAGACCTTCAGAGTACCTGTCACCTGTCCATCAAAGATCCCACTGATCATCAATGTAAGGGACATTCTTCCGACTGATCACCAATGTAAGGATCATTCTTCCCCCTGATCACCAATGTAAGGAGCATCTTTCCCACTGATCACCAATGTAAGGAGCATTCTACCCACTGACCACCAATGTAAGGAGCATTCTTCCCACTGAACACCAATCACCTGACAACTGACAACCTGTCACCTGTCCATGAAAGTACCCGAGTGCCTGTCCATGAAAGTACCCGAGTACCTGTCACCTGTCCATCAAAGTACCTGAGTACCTGTCACAGCCCATCAAAGTACCCGAGTACCTGTCACCAGCCCATCAAAGTACCCGAGTACCTGTCACCAACTCATCTGAGTACCTGAGTACCTGTCACCAACCCATCAGAGTACCCAATTACTTGTCACCAGCCCATCTGAGTACTTGAGTACCTGTCACTAACCCATCAGAGTACCCCAGTACCTGTCACCAGCCCATCAGAGTACCCGAGTACCAGTCACCAACCCATCAAAGTACCCAAGTACCTGTCACCAACCCATCAAGGTACTTGAGTACCTGTTACCCGCCCATCAGAGTACCTGTCACCTGCCCATCAACGTACCCGAGTACCTGTCACCAGCCCATCAGAGTACCCGAGTACCTGTCACCAACCCATCAGAGTACCCGAGTACCTGTCATCAAACCATCAAGGTACCCGAGTACATGTCACCAGCCCATCAGAGTACCCGAGTACCTGTCACCAGCCCATCAGAGTACCCAAGTGCCTGTCACTAGCCTATCAAAGTACCCGAGTACCTGTCACCTGCCCATCAGAGAACCTGAGTACCTGTCACCAGCCCACCAAAGTACCCAAGTACCTGTCACCTGCCCATTAGAGTACCCGAGTACCTGTCACCAGACAATCAACATACCCAAGTACCTTTCACCTGACTATTTGAGTACCAAAGTACCTGTCACCAGCCCATCAGCATACCTGAGTACCTGTCACCTGCCCATCTGAGTACACGAGTACCTGTCACCAGCCCATCAGAGTACCCAAGTACCTGTCACCAGCCCATCAGAGTACCTGAGTACCCGTCACCTGCTCTTCAGATTACCCAAGTACCTTTCACCAACCCATCTGAGTAACCAAGTACCTATCTGCAGTCCATCAGAGTACCCAAGTACCTTTTACCAGTCCATCAGGTTACCCGAGTACCTGTCTCCAGGCCATCAAAGTACCCGAGTACCTAACTGAAGCCCATCAGAATACCTGAGTACCTATCTGCAGCCCATCAGAGTACCCAAGTACCTATCTGCAGCCCATGCCTCATAGAATAAACCTCAGGTGGTTGCTTACCAAAATGGGGTCATTTTATGGGTAATTCCATTGTCCTGGTGCTCCAGGGCCTTCAAAAGTGCGATAGGTATGAATGAAATTTTATGTGTAATTTATGCTCCTAGAACGCCTGATGGTGCTCCCTGCATGTTTGGCCTCTGTATGTGGCAAGGGTGTGAAAAAGTCTCACACATGTGGTATCGCCATACTCGGGACGAGTAGAGAATATATTTTGGGGGTTAATTTTTGCTATGTACATGCTATGTGCTAGAAATATCTTATAAATTGACCCCTTTTGTGTAAAAATAAAAGCATTTTCATTTTCTTTCCACGTTTTTCGAAGACTTGTGGAAAAAAATTAACCATTCAAAAGACTCATAATGCCTCATAGAATATACGTTGGGGTGTTTGCTTTCCAAAATGGGGTCATTTTGTGGATAATTCCATTGTCCGGGTGCTTCAAGGCCTTCAAAAGTGTAATAGGTCCTTAGGAAATTAGATGTAAAAATTCTGCTCCTAGAATGCATGACGGTGCTCTCTGCATGTTGGACCTCTCTATGTGGCCAGACTGTGAAAAAGGTTCACACATGTGGTATCACCATACTCAGAGAGAGTAGCAGAATGTATTTTGGGGTGTAATTGGAAGTATGCATATGCTGTGTTTGAGAAATAACTTGTTGATATGGCAATTCTGTGCAAAAAAAAAAATAATAATAATAATTTCTTAATTTTCCCAAGAATTGTGGGGAAAAAGAACTTCAAAAAACTTGCCATGCTCCTAGAATGCCTTACGGTGCTCCTTGCATGTTGAACCTCTCTATGTAGCCAGGGTGTGAAAAAGTCTTACACATGTGGTATCGCCATACTCGGGACGAGTAGTAGAAAATATTTTGGGGGTTATATTTGCTATATACATGCTATGTGTTCGAAATATCTTATAAATTGACCACTTTGTGGAAAAGAAAATATGTTTTCATTTTCTTTCCACGTTTTCAGAAGACTTGTGGAAAAAAAATGAACCGTACAAAAGACTAATAATGCCTCATAGAATATACGTTGGAATGTTTGCTTTTCAAAATGGGGTCATTTTGTGGCTAATTCTATTGTCCTGGTGCTGCAGGGCCTTCAAAATTGTAATAGGTGGTTAGGAAATCATATGTGTAATTGATGCTTCTAGAACGCCTGACGGTGCTCCCTGCATGTTGGACCAGGCATATTTTTCGTGGAGAAAAAAGACCATTCCCTGCGACCATGTATTGATTACCGGGAACTCAATAAGGTCACAGTGAAAAATCGATACCCGCTTCCACTTGTCCCAGAGCTATTTCAGCGCCTGGGGACCGCTGTTTTGTTCACCAAACTGGACCTCCGGGGAGCTTACAACTTGGTACGGATCAGAGAAGGTGACAAATGGAAGATGGCCTTTCGTACTCGTTTCGGTCACTTCGAGTACCTGGTGATGCCTTTTGGGTTATGCAATGCCCCAGCCACTTTTCAGCACTTTATAAACGACATCTTCAGGGGACTTTCTTGACCTCTTTGTCATCGCCTACCTTGATGATATCTTGATCTTCTCACCTTCTCTGGAGCTCCACCGTTCCCATGTCAAACAGGTACTGGGTCGCCTCCGTCAACACGGCCTCTATGCCAAACCAGAAAAGTGCAAATTTGAGCAGGCAAGCATACAATTCCTTGGACTTATAATTTCTGTCGGAGGCATCAAGATGGACCCCCAAAAGGTCTCTGCCATTCTGGACTGGCCTGCCCCGGTCAACAGAAAGGGAATCCAGAGATTTATTGGATTTGCAAACTTCTACAGGAAGTTTATCCGGGGATTTTCCTCCATCATCTCCCCTATCACACACCTGATCAAGCAGGGTGTCCTGTTCCGCTGGACTCCTGAGGCGCAAGCAGCCTTTGAGAAGCTTAAGAGACTATTCACCTCTGCACCCATCCTTAAGCACCCAGACCCCGCTCTGCCCTATGTTCTGGAGGTTGACGCATCCAAGGTGGCAGTCGGGGCTATTCTTTCTCAAAGGCAGGGTACTAAGGCGCTACTTCATCCAGTGGCATTCTTTTCACGCAAGCTATCCCCCGCTGAAAGAAACTATGATGTGGAGGACCAGGAACTTCTTGCTATCAAGGCTGCCCTGGAAGAATGGTGGTATCTCCTAGAGGGGGCAATACATTCCATTCTCATCTATACAGATCACCGCAACTTGGAATACCTGAGGATTGCCAGGAGGCTGAAGCCCCGCCAAGCCCCATGGGCGCTGTTCTTTGCCCGATTTTCTTTTCACATCACCTACAGGCCCGGGTCGAAGAACTCCAAATCAGACTCTTAGTCTCCTATGTTCAACATACCGGAAGCTCCAGTATCCCCTGACACTGTATTGTCTCCAGGAAGCTTCTTGTTGTTGCAGGAGGATGTGTTGTCATGGATCCGGCAAGTTTCCCTGGGGCCAAACCCCCTTTCGGGAACTCCTCTGCAGCCCAAGGACGGGTTGTTCTGGCATGGCACCAAGATATTTGTACCAGGGCATCTGCGAACCGCAGTCTTAGACCTCTGCCATGACCACTGCCTTGCTGGGCACTTCAGGGCACGTAAGACTTTGGAATTAGTGCAGCACACGTTCTGGTGGCCCCGAGTTAGAGAGGACTGTAAGGCCTATGTGGGATCGTGCACTACCTGCAGCCGATGTAAGGGGAGTAAAACTCAGGCTTGGGGCCTTCTTAAACCATTACTTGTTCTGGAGAGGCCCTGGAGCCACATTTCCATGGACTTCATTGTGGAGTTACCCCCTTCCAAAGGTTGCTCTACCATCTTTGTGGTAGGGGATAGACTCTCTAAGATGGCCCACTTTCTACGTATGAAAGGCACACCTTCGGCCGCAGAAACGGCCAGAATATTCATTAAGGAGATTGTCCGGTTGCACGGGATCCCAACGGATGTGGTATCTGACCGTGGCGTGCAATTCACGTCCAAGTTCTGGAGGTCAATGTGTAAATCGCTGAAGATCGGCCTGTCCCTGTCCTCCGCATACCATCCCCAGACGAACGGCCAGACGGAGTGCACCAACCAAACTCTTGAACAATATCTACGCTGTTTCTCGTCATTCTCCCAGGACGACTGGGTTACGCTCCTACCGCTGGCGGAGTTCGCATATAACAACTCGGTTCACTTGGCCACTCAGCAGTCACCCTTCTTTGTTAACTTTGGCTACCATCCCGCCCGCTGTGACTGACTTACTGAATTTCTTTTCCTCTAATAACAACTCCTGCAGGAGGCAATGGCAAGAACACAGGCGGCCAATAAGGA
>BLSH010118743.1:198928-212225 GCA_018402905.1 Glandirana rugosa
TTAGACCCGTTAAACATTAAGTGAGGACCCGTCCGGCGGACTGCGGGGATAACTAAAACTTTCCACGGTAGCTCGTAATTCTGGGTCCCCCGTCCTGTGTCTCGGGGAATCTCTGTATTAGACGACGAAACAGTCGAAGTGTGTTTTTCTTCTCCAGGACTCTGTTCGGACGTGAGTCCCGGTCGACGTGGTACTACCATCTTGCTAGGTCTAAATGGTCCTGGATAGGGGGTAGTGCGACGTTGTCTCTTCTCTTAATGCGGGGGACGAGTGCAGTTCTGTTGCCTAAGGTGGCCGTTAGGCAGAAAGGAAATTTCCAGCGATACACAATCCTACGCTCTCTCAGAGCTGTGAGCAGGGGGCGTAATTCTCTTCTCTGTTGCAGCGTGATGGGGGATAGGTCCTGGTAAATCTGGATCGTTCTACCATCATGGTGCAGCTGGCCCTGAGTGCAGGCTTGTCTCAGGACCTCTTCTTTTTGTGTGAAGCTGACAAAGCAGCAGATTATGTCTCTAAGGGGCTCTGTGTCCTGCCCCCTGGGTCTTAATGCTCGATGGCACCTTTCAAAATCAATAGGGGCGTCAGGCGGCCTGCCCAGGAGTGAATTACAAATTGCCCAGATTACTTGTTGGACCTGGGGTCCCTCAACCGACTCCGGGACCCCCCCTAAATCTAAGATTTCGCCTGCGTCCCCTATTATCAATATCTTCTATGTGGCGATGCATAGTAAGAAGATGCTGGCTCTGTGTACTGACCGTCTGTTGAATCTGATGAATGGCGGCTCCATGTGACGTAGTAATATCCTCTACGAAGTCCAAGCGGGTAGCCACAGATCTGATATCCGATTTAAGCTCAGCTATTGCCGCAGTTAGGGTGCCTTTTATGTCGGCAGCCACTGCGTGGAGGTCCGCCAGGCTGAGAAACGGTGCAGGCTGCGGCTGTGTCTGTGTCTGGTGTGCGCTTAGCTGGTGGTCGTGCTCTAACTCGAGGCCGCTGCAGGCCGCTCCCACCTCGGAGGCCCGCTGTGAGGCCTGCGCGTCTTGTTGGCTGTTCCGAAACAGCGCTGGGATGGTGCGGCCGGGCTGCGATCCGGTCTCCGGGTGTCCCCGGGTCGCTGAGGAGCTTCTGCCTGCCATTTTCAGGTGTTTTGGGCGGTCGGCTCTTCTGGAAAGACTGAGTTTAGGTCGCCGGCAGACAGAGCGGTGTGATCACGCGTCCATCTAGGTCCAGCGCCAGGCCACGCCCCCCTATTTATACTTTTTTGACACAGTTTGAAGATGATTTTAGAACAGTTCTATGGCCTCTAATGTTAATTAATACTTTTCAGACCCATTTTGAAGATAATCTCCATTTTTGCATTTTTTATGTTTTTATTTTTTTAAAAATATTTAAAGTTATTTCAATCTGTCCCCATTTCTTTGTAGGTCACTTGTCCCACCCTTACCCACATTTACTTCCTTTTGCAGACCTCTAGGACCTTCCAGGACTATTTTACAGCATTTTTTTGTGCCTAAAAGTCCGTGTCCCCATTGATTTCAATGGGGTTCGGGGTCCGGGACAAAGTTCGGGTTCTGTCCGGACCCGAACCCGGACTTTGTCCCAAAGTTCGGCCGAACCAGCAGAACCCGGACTTCTAGAAGTTCGCTCATCTCTACCTGTCACCTGTCCATCAAACTACCTGAGTACCTGTCACAGCCCATCAAAGTACCCGAGTACCTGTCACCAGCCCATCAAAGTACCCGAGTACCTGTCACCAACCCATCTGAGTACCTGAGTACCTGTCACCATCCCATCTGAGTACTCGAGTACCTGTTACCAGCCCATCAGAGTACCCAAGTACTTGTCACCAGCCCATCTGAGTACTTGAGTACCTGTCACCAACCCATCAGAGTACCCCAGTACCTGTCACCAGCTCATCAGAGTACCCGAGTACCTGTCACCAACCCATCAAGGTACCTGAGTACCTGTCACCAGCCTATCAGAGTACCCAAGTACCTGTCATCAACCCATCAAGGTACCCGAGTACATGTCACCAGCCCATCAGAGTACCCGAGGACCTGTCACCAGCCCATTAGAGTACCCAAGTACCTGTCACTAGCCCATCAAAGTACCCGAGTACCTGTCACCTGCCCATCAGAGAACCTGAGTACCTGTCACCAGCCCACCAAAGTACCCGAGTACCTGTCACCTGGCCATTAGAGTACCAGAGTACCTGTCACCAGACCATCAAAATACCCAAGTACCTTTCACCTGACTATCTGAGTACCCGAGTACCTGTCACCAGCCCATCTGAGTACCCGAGTACCTGTCACCTGCCCATCTGAGTACCCGAGTACCTGTCACCTGCCCATATGAGTACCCGAGTACCTGTCACCAACCCATCAAAGTACCCAAGTACCTGTCACCAACCCATCAAGGTACCTGAGTACCTGTTACCAGCCCATCAGAGTACCTGTCATCTGCCCATCAAAGTACCCGAGTACCTGTCACCAGCCCATCAGAGTACCCGAGTACCTGTCACCAGCCCATCTGAATACCCAAGTACCTGTCACTAGCCCATCAAAGTACCCGAGTACCTGTCACCTGCCCATTAGAGTACCAGAGTACCTGTCATCAGACCATCAACATACCCAAGTACCTTTCACCTGACTCTCTGAGCACCAAAGTACCTGTCACCAGCCCATCAGAGTACCCGAGTACCTGTCATCAACCCATCAAGGTACCCGAGTACATGTCACCAGCCCATCAGAGTACCCGAGTACCTGTCACCAGCCCATCTGAATACCCAAGTACCTGTCACTAGCCCATCAAAGTACCCGAGTACCTGTCACCTGCCCATTAGAGTACCAGAGTACCTGTCATCAGACCATCAACATACCCAAGTACCTTTCACCTGACTCTCTGAGCACCAAAGTACCTGTCACCAGCCCATCAGAGTACCCGAGTACCTGTCATCAACCCATCAAGGTACCCGAGTACATGTCACCAGCCCATCAGAGTACCCGAGTACCTGTCACCAGCCCATCTGAATACCCAAGTACCTGTCACTAGCCCATCAAAGTACCCGAGTACCTGTCACCTGCCCATTAGAGTACCAGAGTACCTGTCATCAGACCATCAACATACCCAAGTACCTTTCACCTGACTCTCTGAGCACCAAAGTACCTGTCACCAGCCCATCAGCGTACCTGAGTACCTGTCACCTGCCCATCTGAGTACCCGAGTACCTGTCACCAGCCCATCTGAGTACCCACGTACCTGTCACCTGCCCATCTGAGTACCCGAGTACCTGTCACCTGCCCATCTGAGTACCTGTCACCAGCCCATCAGAGTACCTGAGTACCTGTCACCAGCCCATCAGAGTACCTGAGTACCTGTCACCTTCTCTTCAGATTACCCAAGTACCTTTCACCAACCCATCTGAGTAACCAAGTACCTATCTGCAGCCCATCAGAGTACCCAAGTTCCTTTTACCAGTCCATCAGGTTACCCGAGTACCTGTCTCCAGGCCATCAAAGTACCTGAGTACCTAACTGAAGCCCATCAGAATACCTGAGTACCTATCTGCAGCCCATCAGAGTACCCGAGTACCTATCTGCAGCCCATGCCTCATAGAATATACCTCGGGTGTTTGCTTACCAAAATGGGGTCATTTTGTGGGTAATTCCATTGTCATGGTGCTCCAGGGCCTTCAAAAGTGTGATAGGTATGAATGAAATTTTATGTGTAATTTATGCTCCTAGAATGCCTGATGGTGCTCCTTGCATGTTTGGCCTCTGTATGTGGCAAGGGTGTGAAAAAGTCTCACACATGTGGTATCGCCATACTCGGGACGAGTAGAGAATATATTTTGGGGGTTAATTTTTGCTATGTACATGCTATGTGCTAGAAATATCTTATAAATTGACCACTTTGTGTAAAAATAAAAGCGTTTTCATTTTCTTTCCACGTTTTTCGAAGACTTGTGGAAAAAAATGAACCATTCAAAAGACTCATAATGCCTCATAGAATATACGTTGGGGTGTTTGCTTTCCAAAATGGGGTTTTTTTGGATAATTCCATTGTCCTGGTGCTCCAGGGCCTTCAAAAGTGTAATAGGTCCTTAGAAAATTAGATGTAAAAATTCTGCTCCTAGAATGCATGACGGTGCTCCCTGCATGTTGGACCTCTCTATGTGGCCAGACTGTGAAAAAGGCTCACACATGTGGTATCACCATACTCGGAGCGAGTAGCAGAATATATTTTGGGGTGTAATTGGAAGTATGCATATGCTGTGTGTGAGAAATAACTTGTTGATATGACAATTCTGTGCAAAAAAATAAAAATAATAATAATTTCTGTGGGAAAAAAGTATAACTTAAAAAAACTCGCCATGCCTCATACTAAATACCTTGGAATGCCTACTTTTAAAAAAGGGGTCATTTTGGGGGTATTTGTACTTTCCTGACATTTCAGGGCCTCAAGAAATGAGATAGGCCATCAGTACATCAGGTGTGATCAATTTTCAATTATTGGCACCGTAGCTTGTAGACTGGGGTTGATTTACTAAAGCTTGAAAGTGCAAAATTTGGTGCAGCTCCACACAGAAAAGAATCAGCTTTGAGGTTTTATTATCAAAGCTTGATTGAACAAGCTGAGGTTAGAAGCTGATTGGCTACCATGCACTGCTGCACCAGTTTTTGCACTGTCCAGCTTTAGTAAATCAACCCCTATAACTTTCACACAGACCAAATAATATACACTTATTTGGGTTATTTTTACCAAAGATAGGTAGCAGTATAGGTTTTGGCCCAAATTTATGAACAAATATTACTTATTTGCAAAATTTTATCATAAAAACTAAAAAAAAATTGTTTTTTTTTTCAAAATTTTCGCAGTTTTTTCACTTATGTCGCAAAAAATAAAAAACCCAGAGGTTATTAAATACCCCCAAAAGAAAGCTCTATTTGTGTGAAAAAAAAATGATAAAAATTTTGTTTAGGTGTAGCATGAGAGAGTAATTGTCATTCAAAGTGTGAGAGCACTGAAAGATGAAAATTGGTCTGGGCAGGAAGGGGGTGAAGTAGTTAAAAACACAAATATCAAAGGAGTTTTTCTCAGCTCCAGCAGCAAAGAATATGGATCTGATGTCACACACACCACATAGCTAGAGTACAGAGTTATCGGTTTATAATAACTTTAAGTCTAAATTCAAGCGAGGCAAAAGGCTGCTCAAGGCATATATCTGTAAATTTGCAACAATTTGGCCAAATCAAATACAAACATTTTGGATTTCCTAGTTAAGAGCTTTTCAATGTATAGTAAACTATATCTAGATATATCTACTGTATATATATATATATAAGAAGGCCAGTAATAGTGGCCTGAATTTATGGGAGGAGCCAGGGGGGTATATAAACACGCCACCCCCCTGGGATCTTTGTCGGTTCTAGTGCACAATAGCACATGCCACTAGGCCGGCTCTTCCCAACTCACGCCATGTTCATGAGTCTGTGCATTCGATTACCAGTGTGTTGTGGCATCTCCGTTCGTGGTCTTTGTCAGCGGTTCTTTCTCACTCTTGCAGGTAGGATTTGTACCTAGATAGTTGCATTCAGTTGTTGTTGGCCGTGTCCCGACATTACTCGGCACAGGCGTAGCAGATTCATAGGTTCCCTCTGCCTTGTTTTGTCATCCCTTCTACAAACATACAATTAGTTTGTAGATCCAAGTCACTGCCCATCATTGTCCGACATCACTCAGCACAGGCTTCACTGGTCGTATGATTCATAGTGTATGGGGTTACAGCCTTCCCTTGGAGCTGAGCATGTATTGATTGCAGCAGTTCTGTGGCTGATTAAGGGGTAATTAGACTCCCCTGGTGCCTTGTGTGCACAGTTAATTAGCCTCGGGGGCTGGGTGGTTGATGTGTTCTTCAGTTTTCGAGGGGGATAGCACCCGTACCCCTAGGGAATCGTTTGTAGTTTCATTTCAGATCAAGCAGTAGCTCTTTGTAATTTTTTGCTTTTCGCTTGTTCGCAACCTCCTCTGCCTCACTGTTCCCCACCGCACAGGAGAATGTCCTGTCATTTGTACACTCCTGGAGCTATCATTTAACCATACCCTACCTTTCTCTCTCCTAGTTTTTCACGTGTAGTCATACCATGCTCGCACAAACTTCGTACTGTAAACCGTTATCATTAAACCGTTGTACCGTCATTTGTCACGACACCAATCGTTGATTCACTGTGTTTTCCATTCGCAAAATCACTTGTCATACTCGCTCGTACCTTCCTCTGCCTTATCGTTCTCCCCGCACGGTAGCCTTACTAAATTTCCGTATCTTCCGTACCTTATTGCACCTTTAACCACCGTAAAACACTGATTCGGATCCAGTCGCAGTCCCACAGGGCTTGACTATCCCCAAGCTCACAGCAGAGCTGCAGCGTAGGGGTATTCACTACCCCTCCACAGCCAGGAAAACCAAGCTATTTAGGCTGTTCTTCCCACCGCCAGTGGCAGCTTAGCCCATCACCCAGGCATCCCTGCAGTCGATCTCCTCGGCTATTACCCAGCTCCATTCCATGGTGACCACATTGGCCACAGCAGTCTCCGACGTCCAAGCTAAGTGTTGGAGTCTTGGAAATGTGCCCAGCTTTGACCCTACCGGGCTCAGTCACCATTTCTGTCCTGATGCCTCCACCTGCAGGTATGCGGAGCTGTGCTGGCAGAAAAAAAAAATAATTTAAACGGGACTTGCAACTTTAGCCAATACCGGCTGCTTCTATTTGCATCTCGTGCGCATCCTAAATTCACGTGCAACCTCAAGCAGCACAATACATCATGACTAAGCCGAGTGGATGTCGGGTGGCTCGGGTGTTACCTTTCCTCACACCCGTCTCCCTCACTGGTCACCTTCCTCGCACACGGATTCACGTCAGAATCCCACATCGGCCTCATCACACTGCCTCACTCGACCCAGGAAGGAGGAACCTCCTTTCAGCTATCACCGAGTAGTTGGCCATAGACACCTTGTTGCAGTCCGAACTGGACAGGGGTTCATCATTGGCCCATTTGCAGAGTCACCTTTCAGCCCCATTGTACTTGTCAGGGGCAAGTTTTCAAATAGACTTAGTCAACTTTGGGCTCTCTGGATGGTGCAGACAATCATGGCTGAAATCATAGACAAAGACCGGTCCAATCGCTAGTCATCAGGTCCTTCCTGCATAGGCTGGTGCAATTGTTCCTGCGGCATCAATTTAATGCACACTGCATTTATATCCCGGGTAAGTGCTATGTCTTTGCAGATGCACTGTCCCACTTTAATTATACTTCGTTCTTCTGCGGGAACCTGTAGCCAACCCGACCACCTCTGTTATCCCACCTTGGTCGCAGCTAATGCTGGGTTAACAGAACACCTGCACAATGTGACCCATCTCATTAACCAGTCGTTATCCTGCAACACCCTGAAGACCTACCATACCGCCTGGAACACCACAACAGATCTTAGCCTCATGCCCCGGGGTGGCAACAGGAGACATCAAGCATATCCTGGACTTTATATCATGCTGCCACACGCAGCTGGCTCTATCCTCATACACCATCAAACACTATCTAGTCAGCATCAAGCATTTTCTGTCCTTAAAGGACCCAGCTAAGCTGTCCTTATTCACTGCCACAGAATCAGTTCCATCCAGATGATGCAGCCCGTAGCCAATAGCAAGTGCTTACCCATAACCAGTGCCATCTTCAGGGAAATGTCTACCTTTCTGACACGTTCCCCATTTGGGCTCTTGCCCAGCCTGGTCACCCAGCCGGCCATCTACCTGGCCTCTATGGCCTTCCACGGCCAGGCAAGCTTACCGCCAGGAGTCCCATCTGTCAAACCCTGCACAGATGCCACCTGGCACGCTTTCAAGACCACCTTGTACTTCATCTCGCGGTGTCCAAAATCCAAAAGTCCGGTCTCGGGGTCGACATCAAGTTCTTCCAGACCCACAATATCTGGTGCCCAGTAGCAATCCTTGACAGATTGATATCTCATCTGCCACCAGTTGGAATCCAACCCGTCGCTACCGTTTCCAACCAAGGCAGTCAGTTCATCAGCTACATCAAGATCCTCTTGACTAACCTTAGCCTTAACCCCGGCCTGTATTCTGGACACTCCTTCCGCATCGGAGCAGCTTCAGCTGCATCACAGCATGGGGTAGCAGATCATGTCATCAAGAAGCTAGGCAGAGAGTAGGGGCGTGGCTTGCGAGCGCTCGGACATGGACGCCTAAGCCGAGAGCTCGCCACAGGACCAGAGCAATAAGCAGCCTACGGGCACCCGCACTATCACCGCCACCAGACTACAGCCCTGGACGCCAAAGAACCCCCACCAGCGATGCAGTGCAAGAGGAAAGAAGTGCACTGCCCACAAAGCTCACAGACTTCTTCATACGGCCAGCACCTGACAGAGGGAGAAACCAAGATGGTGCTGGCAGCGAGGCACCGCAGTCTCCTCCGCCTATACAGATCTCAAAGATGCGGAGCAGGGAGAATCGCCAGGGGATCTTACCCCTCTCTCCTGACCACTGAACGCTGCCAAGCCCAATGACCCAAAGCCCAGCAAAGGCCAGGATACGATTGGACTCACCCCAGCACCCGGCAGCAACAGTGAGTTCTGAACCTCAGGCCTTGGGCCTTGACAATCACTTACAGTCCTCTATAGCTACCTTCCCCACCCTGGGCCAACCAGTGCTGGACACCACAATGAAGGACATGTTACTCTCACTACAATCTTCACTAATGTCCAGCCTATCCTCTCTGATCCATAAAGTGACAGCAGACATGCACCACATGGGGGATAGGGTACATTAAATTGAGACTAAGATGGACGAATGCGCCCACATCATTAACGATCTGGTAGACACTTATGTGGAGCTGAAAGATGACAACATATGGATTAAAACCAAATTAGCGGACTTAGAAGAACGCAATCGACGTAACAACTTGAAATTGCGAGGGGTCCCTGAATCGGTCCCACCGTCCGAACGCCACAAATACGCCACTGACATGTTTGTGAAACTACTGCCTGACGTCTCTCAAATAGAACTGACTATTGATCGGATCCATTGGATCCCCAAACCTAGTCACCTTGCGGACAACATTCCAAGAGATGTACTTATGAAAATTCATTTTTTTGCAACCAAGGAGCAAATCCTAGCCAAAGCCAGATCGCTCACTAAATTTCCAGTTCCGTATGACCGAATCCAGATCTATGCAGACCTATCTCAGCATACTTTGCAATTGAGAAGGCAGCTAAAAACGATCACTAAAACACTCACCAACCACAAGTTGCTTTACAAATGGCGCATCCGGCCACAATCTTAGTCACCCGCAACAGTTCAAAATTCACTATCTCATCCATAGAACACGGAATGAAACTTCTGCATTCACCCATGTCAGAAAAGATCACCCCCAAAAACAGGAAGGATACCCCAGGGAACCCCGGAAATATACACAAAAGTGACTATGCCCGTTCTAATCTACTCAACGGCAGAATAACCTCCGGTCAGGCGGACCGCTCAAATTCCATCCGAGTTGAACTTTCCCTCCCACAGTCAGCAGTACTCCTTTGGATTCCATATTGCTGTATTTGAGTAGTGTTATTTTTGTGTTTGAATTTTTTTTCTTACGTCTCCCCTCTCTCCCCCCTTCTCTCCTCTCCTCTCCTCTTGATTTCCCTCTCCCCTGGTCCTTGCTTTTCTCGTCTCCTCTACCCAGCCGCACCCATATCTCATCCGAGATCTACGCCAGGTGCAGCACAACCACTTGAACAACATTGTAAAACCCTACCCAGCCTCGAAATACCACTTCAGACTTCTTCCAAGCCATCTGACCGTAAGTAATTTCTACATCTCCACGACACATGTAACACCAACATGCCCATATCCATTCTCTCACTGAACGTTAATGGGTTAAACCACCCGGCCAAAGGTGTATCTCTCTGGAAAACCGCACTACCGAATAACTGCGATATGTTATGTGCCCAGGAAACCCACTTCATCAAGGACTCGCACCCGCCCTGCAAACATAATCATTTCCCACATATCTTCGAAGCATGCTACACCAAGAAGCAGAGGGGGACTCTTATAGCAATACGAGACTCGGTACAGTTCCAGCTCCATCAATCCATCATCGACCCAGAGGGTCGTTTTATTATCCTGGTATGCACTATGAACTCTGTGCTGTACACATTGGTTTCCATATATGAACCAAACCAAAGACAAATGACCTTCATTAGAAAAATTGTCAGAAAAGCAAAAAACCTCCACCAAGGACATCTACTCCTTTGCGGGGACTTTAATATAGTACCAAACAACAAGATGGACACCACCGGAGATACGAAAAGATACGATTCCCCACTAGAAAAGTTTCTGTCTGACAATGACTTATACGACGTGTGGAAATGTTGTCACGCTAGTGAGCGGGATTTTACATATCTGTCTCTGCGGTACAACACCTATGTTGTACATGTATTGATCTGATTATCTTCTACGAATGGCTACTTCAAAATGTGCTTTCCTCTAGCATACACACTGCCACCTGGTCCGACTACGCTCCCACAAGCATAGAAACATCTGACAAATCATCCCATTCGGGAACATTTTTATGGTGCACCAACAACTCTATCCTTCATAATGACGCATACAAAACCACCCTTAGTAAACAATTATCAGATTATTTCGACACCATCTTTAAATCCACCACAGACCCGGTGGCAGTGTGGAATGCCCATAAAGCAGTAATGAGAGGATTACTCATTCAAATTGGGTCCAGAGTAAAAAGACAGAAAACACGTAGAATAGACGAAATAACAAAAGCAATAATAGAACTGGATTCTAAGAACAAAACCGACCCCTCTGAATTGCTTTAATCCAAACTGTTCTCTTTGCGCCTTGAGCTCAGATCCCTACTACTAGATACATACGACAGGGCGCAAAGAAGGTTTAAAGCAAAAATGTTCACTACAGGGAACAAAGCGAGCAAAGCCATGGCTTCCTACATCAAAGGTCAACGCATTAAATCCAAAATAACACACCTCTTCCACCCCCACACAAACGAAAAGTTACTGAAACCCCAAGACATTGCGAACACTTTCAGTCTATACTATAGTAACCTATACGACTTGAAAACTGATACAGAGACATATCAACCCACATCTGCAGAGATCCAAGAGTTCTTAAAGCAAATCAAACTCCCATCTCTAGACCCACACCAACTCCTAATACTGAATGACCCCTTCACAACAAACAAAATCTCAGACGCCATATACCACCTACCGAACTCAAAATCCCCGGGACCGGATGGGTTCTCCGGAGAATATTATAAACAGTTTGAACATATTCTGACACCACATCTTTGCTCAGCCCTCAACCATATCGCCTCATCAAAATCCTTTCCCTCCGAAATGCTAGAAGCAACTATAATCACCCTCCCAAAACCAGGTAAAGACCCTACGACCCCCAAAAACGTTCGCCCAATCTCGCTCCTTAACATCGACTCCAAAATGTATGCAAAACTATTAGCTAACAGATTATCCAGTATCCTCCCAAAACTCATACACCAGGACCAATCAGGGTTCACAAAAGCGCGCCAGTCATCTGATGCTACCGGACGGTTAATAAATATACTACACCATGCTGAATTCACCAGAACGCCTTCTCTGCTCATATCTTTGGACGCGGAGAAGGCGTTCGACAGAGTGAATTGGATGTATCTATCCCTGGTCCTTGAGAAATTCAGATTTCAGGGGAGAGTCCTGAATGCCATAATGGCTCTATACTCCTCACCCTCAGCGAAAGTTTACACATCAGAAGCCATATCAGTCCCCTTCCAGATAACCAATGGTACAAGGCAGGGATGCCCCCTGTCCCCCCTGATCTTCAATTTAGTCATGGAACCACTGGCCAAACACATTAGTTCTTACTCCTCAATTTCTGGCCTCACCATTGCTTCTCAGGATCACAGGATCAGCCTCTTTGCTGATGATGTGATCCTGATCCTTACTAATCCTACATCCTCATTACCAGAGGTACGAAAACTACTCACCCAAATCTCATATTATAAAGTGAACAAAGCAAAATCTTCTATCTTGGACCTTAATATAGATGCCACTACACACAGTTACCTTCAACACACACTCCCATACACCTGGGAAAGCGACAACATACCCTACCTAGGCATTCAACTTACTAAGACTACAAAATCACTCTACCACGCCAACTACTTGCCCCTTAGGATGAAACTACAAGAGGATCTCACCAAGCTAGCCAAATATGAGCTCTCTTGGATGGGAAGGTTAGCAGACTTCAAAATGTTCCACTTACCTCAGCTCCTTTATCTCTTTAGAACAGTACAGATACCCATTCCAATTAGCTTCTTTAAATCGCTACAGACCATTCTCTCCAAATTCATCTGGCTAGGCAAAAGACCTAGATGCGCCCACAAACTACTGACTAAACAGCAATTTGCTGGAGGTGCGGGCTATGTAGACTTTCAAGATTACTTTCAAGCATCAACTCTCACAAACTTAAAGGAATGGTTCTTACCAACACCCGAAACCATATGGGGAAAGATGGAAGCATCTTATTTACCTGATCGCTCTCTATATAATTGGATACTTAGCATTCCACTAGGAGCTCAAATCCCAGCATCAGCCCCTCCATCGATAGTAGTAACTGCACGTACCTGGAAGACAGTGATACATGCATCTCGAACCAGCAGCGACACACTGCCCATAAACATACCTATTCAATCCCTCAACTACATTATGAATTCCATATCCCTCACCCAATGGCAAGAAAAAAACATTATGTATATCAATGACTAGTGTTGAGCGAACCCGGACTGTAACGTTCGGGTCCGTACCGAACTTTAGGGTGTCCGTGGCACGGACCCGGACCCGGACATTTCAAAAATCGTTCGGGTTCGGTCCGGGGTTCTGCTATTTTACTCCACGTGTTGAGAAGCTGCAGGGCAGCCAATCAACAAGCGTTTCACTGGTTTGCCCTTAGAAGCCATCACAGCCATGCCTACTAATGGCATGGCTGTGATTGGCCGGTGCATCATGTGACCCAGCCTCTTTATAAGCTGGAGTCACAGTGCTGCAGTCACATGCTCCTTGGGTTAGTATAGGGAAAGGTAGCTGACGGCGTGAGGGACAGATTTTAGCCATTTTAAGACCTGATCCTGCATCCTGAGATAGATCACTTTACTACTGCTGTCTGTGCTGTTGCTCTGAGGACAGATAGCAGAAATTAGAGATTTCACA
>BLSH010118743.1:216697-237234 GCA_018402905.1 Glandirana rugosa
CCATATTCAGGGGAAAAAACGTCGTTAAGGAGGTTGTTGTCCCTCTGAAAACGCCTATCTATACCCTTTAGAACCGCCCCCAGTATATGGTGGAGACACAATAAAATCCCCAATTAAGGGTATTCGGCCTCAATGCCCATCGTCTCATCAATACGGACTCACGACACCAGGTAACAACACAACACTTCCACCAGGGATTCAGAAAAAGGGTAAGATACTCCCGAAACCTAAACACCTCACACAAAAAAGACAACATCACGTAATATCATATCCCAATAACAAAAAACAAAGCCATCCCATCTCAACTCCCTCCTGGTTTAACGAACCCCATTAAACTCTCCGGTATCTCCCTTTCTCCAATATGTCACATACATACTCTTCTCAAGAGACGATCCTTCTCTCACAAGGACAACATCTCACCGTTTCCCAAATCCCCATAACGCAAGCTTCCGTGCGATCGTTCGGGTTCCGTCCGGACCCGGACCCGGACTTTGTCCCGAAGTTCGGACGGACCAGCAGAACCCGAACTTCCAGGTGTTCGCTCAACTCTATCAATGACCTCTTCGAACGCAATACCCCTAAACCCTTTGCCACTCTACAACAGGAACACTCTCTTCCTAGCAGAGAACTCTTCTCATACATACACTGTATAACCTCTTTCCCTCTATGGCCTCTCAAATTACCCCAAGCAATTTGGTCCTCCCTCAACTCTACCCTACCGAAACAAAAAACAATAACCCTATACTATAATGCACTACAACAGAAAAAACACACTCCACAAATCCAAAGCCCTCATAGAATGGGAAAAAGACTTAGGGACCACCTTCACAACACAACAATGGACCACAGCACTCAGGCATAACTACTCTGCTACCCGTAACTCCGGCTTATGGGAATTAACCCCTAAAATAACACAGAGGTGGTATATGACCCCCGCCAAGATTTCCCATATCTATCCGCAAAAGTCTCCCTGTTGTTGGAGGAATTGCTGCAAAAAAGGGGACTTATACCACATAATGTGGAATTGCACCTCACTGAGACACTTTTGGGACAAAACTTTCATACTAATTTCTCTAATAGCTCACACACAGATAAACAAAATGCCCCACCTGGCGCTACTATCCATAGATATGGAAAAATACTCACCGAAAATTTGACATACCATCATTAACATATTGCTAGTGGCTAGGCTCAGTATAACCCGAAGATGGAAAAATCCTACACTCCCCTCTATATTAGATGTCATAGAGACAACAAATCTGCACTGTTCATATGAACGAATAATAGCTAACAGCTTATGCTCCATAGGAAAACCCCCCGAAAAATGGGAACCATGGCTCCAATGGCGTTCAGCCAATCTCTGGTTCTAGTTATTGACCACCTCTGGGTTATACATACATGGCTCCTACCCCACTTCAAGTTAATCTTTCCTAATACATTCATCTGGTGAATGGGGACCATTTCATTACAAGGCCATTCGGTGGTTTCTCTCTGTGCCCCCGCCCGGTCACAGTAGGTCCCCAAAGGGGTGACGAGGTGGTCTGGAGGCACTGTAGAGAAAGTCACTGGTCCAACTAAACAACTTAGCCTAGACTACCATAGAAAAAATAGCCTTCCACCATTCACCAAAGAGGAGATGACAATATTAGAGTTATTGTTAAAATGCATTGTATTGTTTGTTAAAATTACCTATCCAATGACAACTCAACTACTTGTTAGCCTATGTCATGTTTATACTATCAGACGATTCAACTAAAGAACATGTACCTATGTACACTGTATACTGTTAAACCTCAATAAAAATCACTGAGAAAAAAAAAAGAAGCTAGGCAGACGGAAGTTTGCCTGCTTCACCTGTTACATCCCAAACCCTCAGGTAGAAATGTTGCAAACACTCAGCAAGCTCGCTCAATAAATGCTACCAGACCAGTAAACAAATTATTTCCCTAACAAAGTATTTTTGCCCCCTCTTTTGGCATACTGTCCAGCCGACCAGGACACACTGCAGGCCTAATTTATGTTGTAAGTCTTGTCGCATGTTTATGTGGTTCATATCTGTCTCGGTCATAGGGCTTCTACCATAAATAAGAAGGCTAGTAATGCTGGCCTGAATTTATGGGAGGAGCCTGTGGCATATATAAACAGACCACCCCCCTGGGGTCTTTGTCAGTTCTAGTGCGCGATACCCTCCCACCCATTCCCCTTTTCAAGGACACTTCTCAACACACTCTCTCCATCATCATCCATCATCTATCTTGGGTATGCCCCCTCTTTTGGCATACCGTCCAGCTGACCAGGGCACACCGCAGGTCTAATTTATGTTGTAAGACTTGTTGCGTGTTTATGTGGTTCATATCTGTCTTGGTGGCAGGGCTTCGATTATATATATATATATATATATATATATATAAATATATACAGTATATTTATATAGTGAAGTTGGGGGTTATTTAGCTCAAGTGTAGCACCTACTAGCGAGTAAAGTCCACTCCAGAAATTCCATTTCAGGCTTTGTGGCCTACTCTTATTAACCACTTACCAACCGGAAGGTTTTCCAGCTTTAGGACCAGAGCACTTTTTGCGATTCGGCGCTGCGTCGCTTTAACTGACAATTGCACAGTCGCGCGACGTTGCACCCAAACAAAATTTGCGTCCTTTTTTTCACCCAAATAGAGATTTCTTTTGGTGGTATTTGATCGCCTCTGCGTTATTTCTGATTGCCGCTATAAACAAAAAAAGAGCGACCATTTTGCAAAAAAAAACCAAATTTCTTACTTTTTGCTAAAATTCAAATCCAAAAAAAAAATACAAAAAAACAATTTTTTCACCGTTTATGGCCGATTTATATAATTCCTCATATTTGTGATAAAAAAAGTCGCAATTTGCGTTTATTGATTGGTTTGCGTTTACGGATGATGAGAATTAATTTCTGGGGTTTTTATTTATTTTTTATTTTTTACTAGTAATGGCAGCGATCTGCATTTTTTAGCAGTACTGCGATATTGCAGCGGACATGTCGGACATTTTTGACACTTTTTTGGGACCAATGACATTTATTCAGCGATCAGAAATTTAAATGTCCACTGATTACTGTATAAATGTCATTGGCAGTGAAGGGGTTAACCTGGGGGGAGAGCTAGGGGTTAACTGTGTTCCCTGGGTGTGTTCTTACTGTGGGGGGGTTGGGCTAACATGGGCATGAGAGATCTAACTGATCCCAGTGACAGGGATCAGTAGAACTCTCATGCCCCTACTAACAGAGCGGGGAACCGCCGTGTTTACATCGGCGGTTCCCCGTTCTTTCACTGTGGCCGCTCATCGCGGCTCGCCGGCGGACATCGGGTCCGCCCGAGCCACGGGCACACTCCTCAGGAGTGCGGTGGGCGTGCGCGCCCCCTAGTGGCTGTTCGCATATCGCCGCCTTTTTACGGCGATTCGCGCTCAGCATCCCGACTGCCGCCGTGAAAACACGGTGCGCGGTCGGGAAGTGGTTAAAGAAAGTTTAAGAAAAGAAAATCAAAGATTTTCCCTTGCAGGGGGTTTTCACCATCAATACCAAATAATGATAAATTCAGCCTCCTGGCTTATACATATAGCAGTGCTGCTTCAGTCTTCCAGTCCAGGCACTGGACTGTCTCCTACAGACCATTCCCTTGTCAACACCGTCCATATAGATAGCAGCCCCTCACTGCTCTGACCCTCAGACTTGGGTCTCTGGCTTTCACAGTGCACACAAGTCCTCTTTGGCTTCTCCAGTGCAAACATACACTCTGACTTCGCCCTTGCAAGCCTGGACTCCTCAGGAGGGTGGAGCCCAGAACCATGATCAGGTCACTACTAATAATCCAACAGACACTTGACCAATCAATGAGCTGGTGATTCACCAAAATCAGTACCCAGGACCGGGGATTTCATCCCACCCGTATCTCTAAGAAATCCCCAGGCTCCAGGTCCCAAAGTGGACTTTTCTAATCAATGAGGAAATTGAAAAGCCAGTTTCCTCCCAAATATGCAAATCCCCAGGAGCCCCTCAACCTGCCTGGTTGAGAATCCTGCATCATGCCCCTGGTGGGGTACCACACTACCACATATCCCCCCTTGTTTCGACCCAGGAGGGGGTGGAAAACACAAGTACAACCTTCTTACTTTGGCATGACTATGCAAGCTACCACCCACATGGCCCAAATTCTGTTCTATCAGATGACCTTCTCCGTGTCTCCCTGCTACATCTACTCGGGCTCAACAAAGATACTCCTGTGCTTTTTTGTGTGTGTGCTTCCAAAAGCACTGTCTTCCTACTTTCCTTGAGACTACACTAGTCCTTTTACCATTAAGGGGTTTACCAATCTTGATACCTTTTTGCACATGAGGTTGATTTCTGAGCTTTAAGGGTCCGATACCAATTAAAGTTACTAAGTGCTCCCTCAATTTTTACAAGACCACCCCTTTTCCCTTTATTTAGTTTTGAAGGAGCTAAGTTTTTAAACTCTTGTTTATTAATAGGTGGGGACTCTGTTATTGGTAAACCAACCTCTTTTAGTGCCATTTTGCTGAGCTTTCGGCCATTTCCCCCAGGCCATTGTTTACCAGAATCCTTCTCAGACCTTAGAAATTCCTCAGACCTCAGGAAATCTCTCTGCACCATTTACCTCTTCTGTGTCTGTCATACCACTTGAATTCGGCAGGGCAGTGTCTGTAGAGGAATTGCACCCAGCGGAGTGGTTGTTTTCTACAGTAGCTTCACTATACACCAACCAACCAATACACATGAGATCCTCTGCCAGCAACTGTCCTGACACCTGACCATCATCGCATAAACAACATTTGGACCTGTGACCACAATCACTTCAATTACACCTGTGCCATCTGTGGTTTCCCCCAACATTAGCTCATTTGGCACAACATCATCTATTACTACATCATTAGGCTCTTTGTGGATCATGGACATGACCCCTTCTGAGCATTCACCCCTTTCTTGGCGCTTTCATCTCGTGAGCGACATTAGCAGCAAACACACCCTTGCATATAAGTTACTCTGCAGGTCCTTCCTCTGGCACCACAGAAATCATGTCTGCTCAACTTTTACCAACAGAGGCCTTTTTTTCCAAAAAAGCCAACAGGCTTTTGGCCCACCTGTTCCAGTCTGTTATCTTTATGCTCCCTTCAGTGGTACCACGCAATACCGCTGCAACTGCACAAGGAGACCCTGAGGGACAGAGTGGCCAGCAACATACACATTACACCTGTCACTTTGGCTCAAACCAGGCTGTGGCAATACATTTGTAACCATAGCAGGCTGCAATACCACACTCTCACCTGGTGGCGCTTCATTAAATGCATGAACACTTTCACAACTGTCATTGTCAGACTGCATTAACCCATTTCCATCATGAGTATTTTCAAACATTTCAGTTTTAGCATTTAACATCTTGCTATCACTGGGTTCAAGTACCCTCTTATCCATCAGAGCGGCACATTTGTTGTCCCGGGCAACCACCGGCTCCAAAACGCAGAGCTCCCTGAAGGTTTTTAGGGACACCTCTGTGGTCTTAGGCACAGTTGCTAGGGAAGATAGCACATCTTTAATCATATTGATAGCTATATTTTCATCTGTAGTGAGCTGAACTAGCCCATTAGCAACTGGACCATCAACTTTAGCCAACACAATATTAGCAGTTTTAAACATCCCAATGTCACATTCAAGGCTCTGCAGCAAGAAAATTATTTTCCACACAGACAGTGGATCTCCTATTTGGGGTCACTTTCACTGCAGTGTGCATAGTCACATTATTAGTCTCTTCCATGCATTTACTAGCAACAGTCTTACCCATCACTGTAACAAGGCTTGCCATGTACACTTGAGTGTGTTGCCTATCCTTTGTCACACTTTCACTGGCCAACTCTCCCTGGTGGTCACAGGATGAAACTGCAGCAGCCACTTCTGACTCCTTAGCACCCCCTGCAGGCACAACAAGTACTTCCTCACTGTTGCCAGAGGTGACTGCAAACACTTTTGAACAATAAGCTGGGCTTGCAGCCAAAGACTCCTGTCCATTAGCAATATCTCCAGCCATATTTCACAACCTGGGACAAGAAAAGATCCCATGGCTCAGTTGACCACATTTCAGACATGGTACATTTCTGCACATATCTTTAGTGGGATGCTGCTCCACATCTTCACTGTAGCTCCTCCTTCTGGTTGACACTTGATCTCTCATTGCTAAGGGAGATGGCACATTCCCAGCTGTACTTTGCTGACTCTCCCAAACTCAATGACTTTATCCTCCTTGAGGCATTGTTGCTTTTAACTTGCCATCATTCTCTGCAGGCAATACATTTCTCACTTGGTCCGCAGACCTGACATATGGGCAACCGCATTCCTCTTCAGCTTTCAGTCCACCTGTCGGTCACTCCTGGCACTCAAATCAGTCTTTCCAAATGCTGTTGCCGTCCTTTGTCTGGCCATTTCACTTTGTACTGGAAGCTGCGCACTTGGAGACAGCATGCCTCCACTCACAGCACTACAAACAGCGTTCTGGCCTCAGAGCCCTGACAGGGCCTCCAACACTGCATCCTCTTTCAAACTTAGTACTTTGCACATTGATAGCTGGCCTACTTGCACCAGCATTGCCAGGGGCAATAGCATGCACTTCCCCTTTAACTGGAGTTGGTGCAGCAGTTGGTGCAACAAAAAACAGTCTGTAATACTCTCCAGCAAGCTCAAACCCTTGCTTCATCCTCACAGTCACTCCACAACACTTTTGTGCAGTCCAGCAACAAAATGGAGTACTATATATATATGTATATATATATATATATATATATATATATATATATATATATACAGTATCTCACAAAAGTGAGTACACCCCTCATAGTTTTGTAAATATTTTATTATATCTTTTCATGTGACAAAATTGAAGAAATGACACTTTGCTACAATGTAAAGTAGGGAGTGTAAAGTTTGTATAACAGTGTAAATGTGCTGTCCCCTAAAAAGAACTCAATACACAGCCATTAATGTCTAAATCACTGGAAAAAGTGAGTAAACCCCTAAGTAAAAATGTCCACATTGGGCCTAATTAGCCATTTTCCCTCCCCAGTGTCATGTGACTCGTTAGTGTTACAAGGTCTCAGGTGTGAATGGGGAGCAGTTGTGTTAAATTTGGTGTTATCGCTCTCACTTTCTCATACTGGTCACTGGAAGTTCAACATGGCACCTCATAGCAAAGAACTCTCTGAGGATCTGAAAAAAATATATAAGATTGCCAAGACCCTGAAACTGTGCTGCAGCCTGGTGACCAAGACCATACAGCGGTTTAACTGGACAGGTTCCACTCAGAACAGGCCTCGCCATGGTCAACCAAAGAAGTTGAGTGCACGTGCTTGAAGGGGGGGTCACCCTGTCAATGCTCAGACCATACACCACACACTGCATCAAATTGGTCTGAATGGCTGTCGTCCCAGAAGGAAGCCTCTTCTAAAGATGATGCACAAGAAAGCCCGCAAACAGTTTGCTGAAGACAAGCAGACTAAGGACTTGGATTACTGGAACCATGTCCTGTGGTCTGATGAGACAAAGATAAACTTATTTAGTTCAGATGGTGTCAAGCGTGTTTGGCGGCAACCAGGTGAGGAGTACAAAGACAAGTGTGTCTTGCATACAGTCAAGCATGGTGGTGGGAGTGTCATGGTCTGGGGCTGCATGAGCGCTGCACTGGGGAGCTACAGTTCATTGAGGGAACCATGAGTGCTAACATGTACTGTGACATACTGAAGCAAAGCATGATCCCCTCCCTTTGGAGACTGGGCCGCAGGGCAGTATTCCAAAGTGATAACGACCCCAAACACACCTCCAAGATGACCACTGCCTTTCAAAAGAAGCTGATGGTAAAGGTGATGGACTGGCCAAGCATTTCTCTAGACCTAAACCCTATTGCGGGGCATCCTCCAATGGAAGATGTAGGAGCGCAAGGTCTCCAGCATCCACCAGCTCCGTGATGTCATCATGGAAGAGTGGAAGAGGACTCCAATGGCAACCTGTGAAGCTCTGGTGAACCCCATGCCCAAGAGGGTTAAGGCAGTGCTGGAAAATAATAGTGGCCGCACAAAATATTGACACTTTGGGCCCAATTTGGGCATTTTCACTTGGGGGTGCACTCACTTTTGTTGCCAGTGGTTTAGACATTAATGGCTGTCTGTTGAGTTATTTTGAGGGGACAGCAAACTCACACTGTTATACAAGCTGTACACTCACTACTTTACATTGTAGCAAATAGCAAAGTGTCATTTCTTTAGTGTTGTCACATTAAAAGATATAATAAAATAATTACAAAAATGTGAAATGTGAGGGGTGTACTCACTTTTGTGTGATACGGTATATATATATATATATATATATATATATATATATATATATATATATATATATATATATTGTGGGGGGTTAGCTCAATGGGGATCACCTTCCCTGGGAAAAAAGGTAGTCCAAATGGCAGGTTTTTCTTAAAAGCTGTAGCCAGTTTTATTTTAAAAGGTTGCATGAAAAATCAAACAAACAAAACAGAAAATAAATCTTTGCCATCCAGACTCTTACTAAACATTTCCAGGTTTCCTAACTCAGAGGTGAAGGGCTTCTCCCAGTCACCCACAAAACAAAGATAATGCCAACCTTTTCTTTCAGTCACAAAGCAAAACTTCAGTACAGCAGCTCTCTCAGGGTTTTGGCTTCCAGAGTCCCAGGCCAGAGCAAACCTTTGCTCTACTCCTGCTTATTTATATCACCTATTGGTGAACACAAGTGGAGCACAAAATCTGGTCCAGGACCAACCCTGCTAAGGTAGATGGTAACACCTGGACTGGATTTTGCCTTAGTTCACTGAAAATGAACGCATGGGAGGTGAAACATAACGTCCACCGATCATCTCGCCATTCATAATGTCACAATATATGCAGTTGTGCTCATAATTTTACATACCCTGGCAGAATTTATGATTTCTTGACCATTTTTCAGAGAATATGAATGATAACACAAAAACATTTCTTTCACTCATGGTTAGTGTTTGGCTGAAGCCATTTATTATCAATCAACTGTGTTTACTCTTTTTAAATCATAATGACAACAGAAACTACCCAAATTACCCTGTTTAAAAGTTTACATACGCTGGTGACTTTGGCCTGATAACATGCACACAAGTTGACACAAAGGGGTTTGAATGGTTATTAAAGGTAACCATCCTCATCTGTGATCTGTGTGTGTGTGTATAAAAGGTTAATGAGTTTCTGGACACCTGACAGACCCTTGCATCTTTCATCCAGTGCTGCACTGACGTTTCTGGATTCTGAGTCATGGGGAAAGCAAAAGAATTGTCAAATGATTTGCAGGAAAAGGTAGTTGAACTGTATAAAACAGGAAAGGGATACAACCAAGAAGTGGAAAATGAGGGGTTCTGTTGAAACCAAACCACAGTCAGGTAGACCAACTAAAATTTCAGCCACAACTGCCAGGAAAATTGTTCGGGAATCACCCACAAATAACTTCAGGTGGAATACAGGACTCTCTGAAAACATGTGGTGTGGCTGTTTCAAGATGCATGGTCGAGTCGCCGGAAGAAAGACATTACTATGCAAATGCCACAAATTATCCCACTTACAATACACCAAACAGCACAGAGGCAAGCCTCAAACCTGGCACAAAGTCATTTGGAGTGATGAGACCAAAATTGAGCTTTTTGGCCCCAAAACGCTATATTTGGAGAGGAGTCAACAAGGCCTGTGAAACATGGAGGTGGATCGCTGATGTTTTGGGGATGTGTGAGCTACAAAGGCACAGGAAATTTGGTCATAATTGATGGCAAGATGAATGCAGTATGTTATCAAAAAATACTGGAGGAACATTTGCATTCATCAGCCAGGAAGCTGCGCATGGGACGTATTTGAACATTCCAATATGACAATGATCCAAAACACAAGGCCAAGTTGACCTGTCATTGGCTACAGCAGAATAAAGTGAAGGTTCTGGAGTGGCCATCTCCTGACCTCAATTTCATTGAGCCCCTCTGGGGAGATCTCAAATGTGCAGTTCATGCTAGACAGCCCAAGAATTTCCAGGAACTGGAGGCTTTTTGCCAAGAAGAATCAGCAGCCTTACCATTTCAGATTTTAAAGAGCCTCATCCACAAATTTCATAAAAGACTTCAAGCAGTCATTGATGTTAAAGAGGACAATACACGGCATTAAGAACTGGGGTATGTAAACTGTTGATCAGGGTCATTTGGGTAGTTTGTGTTGTCATTATGATTTAAAAAGAGTAAACACAGTCAAACACTAACCATGAGTGAAAGAAAAGTTTTTGTGTTATCGCTCATATTCTCTGAAAATTGGCCAAGAAATAATACATTCTGCCAGGGTATGTAAACTTATGAGCACAACTGTGTGTATATATATATATATATATATATATATATATATATATATATATATATATAAATCTCATCTTTTTAAATATTTTTTCTAGATCTCTGTGTCATTATCAATTGAACCTCCCTAAAAATGTGCTATATCTATTATATAATTATTTCCTATAACATTATTATGTGATATATATGGAGAATCTGGTAGTGGTAATTATCTTTAATCTTATCCTTAATCTGATTTTTTATAAACGTCATTACAATAAAATTTCTCAGGCAAGCTCTTGTCACAGCATTCTTTGCTATGCAAACCTCCATTACGTTCCAATAAGTCAGAGCAAAGTTGCATCAAGTTCTGAGAATGTTAGTAAAACCATGATTCTAAGCTATTCAGAAGAGGAAGATACTGTCTGTCACTTGTCAGGGATTAGCAATGTAGTCAGGTACAGAAAATGAATTTCAGGATAAAAAGTTGAATCAGTGACCAGGTAAACAGTGCACTTGACTCAATGGGGTTGATTTACTACAGGCAAATGAACTGTTTATTTTTCTAGGGAATTTGCATTAATTATCTTATTTCATTATGCAAATTAAATTGTATTGCTTTGTTAAAAGTGCTAGGATTATATTATTGCTTTCTGTATCTGTTTTCTTATTCTAAATAATTGGTATCTAATCTACTCTGCCTTGAAATAAGAAAACAGTAATTTGCAAGCCATTTCATTTCCTTCTATAAACATGAAAACTTTACATTCACTGTACTTCTATAGCTTCTTAATAATCATATGTATACTGAATGCAATAAATACATTGGTAAAATTTAAAATGGTAATGTTGCATCAATTCATTTTTGTTTTATTCCTTTGTAAGATCTGATAATATATACTAGTATATATATAAATATAATAACTGTAGATTGTTAGCTCTCCCAAGCAGGGCCCACCCAACTCTCATGTATTGAATTGTGCTGTGTCCCTTTATTTTGTAAGGCAGACTGTTGATATTATATAAATGTTGTATAATTATATTATAATACCTAAGGGTGATTCACTAAAGGCATACATAATGTACATTTAGCAATGTGTATGTTTACTTAGTTTGGAAAAAAATGAATTGGCAAAAATCACTTTTTTGAACTGTTTTGCACATTAATGAATATTGAAAGTGAACATAATTTCACTTTATTTACTGAACTAGGTGAACATTCCCTTTGCTATATGCTTTTTTATATGAACATTTAATTCTCCTTTAGAAATTCAGCCTATCAGGCTTCCTGAGCTGGCCATAGATGAAAAAAAAGTACACATTTCCCCACCCACACAAGCAAGGTGAATGGGGGGGGGCTCTTCTCCGCTGGGACATTGTATTCTGACCGCAATATTCTTCTGCTATCAGAATATGCTCCCTGTCTTCAGCCGCTGATCGAAAAACATTTTCCAACATTCCAGTTTAACACAAGTTTATCATTAAATCAACTTCTGTTGAATGGGGACATCCCTACATAGATCAAAAATTGGTCTACCGCTTCTGAATCAAACAACTTTTGATCCATCTATAGCCAGATTCACATCTAAATGGATTTACATAGCCAGCTCCTGGGTCTAAAAATAGAAAATATTCAATGTGGCTTATTTCCTAAACTAGTAAAGCTTGTTCACTTTGCAGAGTGAATTTTTACTTTTAACCACTTCCTGACCGTGTGCAGTATATTTACTGCTGCAGTGTGGGGCTGCCTCGCGATTCGCCGTATATAAGTGGATCCTACGGTAGGAGATCCTTCCGGGGGTGAAGCGGTTAAAGAGAATTTTCACTCAGCTAGTGAATGAGTGAAAGTAGCGCCATTTAATATCATCCAATCATATGCAAGCATAAATCATGTTTTTTTTTTTGTTTTCTTGATTCTTTGCAAAGTGAATTTTCATATTTGAATTCTCTGTAAAGTGAATTTTCACCGCATTCACAAAAGTAAGGGAAAATCCCTTACAGAGTAATAAAACCCTCACGGGTTGTGCTAATTACTGCCAGACCACTCATGAAAAGGCTGGATGGTGTTGGATGTCATCCCGCCTTCACATTTGTCAGAGGCCACTGGTTGATTAGTTACTTTGGTATCTAACTGTTAGGAATACAAAGCAAAGTAAAAAGCAAAGCACCAGTGTAACTCGCAGGTTATCCCACAGATAAAGAAGATGCATCTGATGAGGCTTGAAAAAAATCTCACTTCAATCATTCAATTATGTGCAAAAATAAAATCCAGATTTTTTTTTTCCTTCTTACGTGGATGGAAATTAAAATTGATTTATTCAGTAGGTTAATTGTCTATTACAAAAAGTACACATTCACTTTGATGAAAGTTGTAGTAAATCAACCCAAAGTATTCCTTGAGTTGAAATTAATTTGCGTTGAATCCCACATCGAGCATGAGTAGGAAAAATGTGAGAACCACATTATTACAGAAAAGTTGGTGTCTCAAGCTCTCAACAATGGATCATAACTGATCATAACGAATTTCACAATATCCACTAAATGTAGATACTCAGAAACATGTTACTTTAATTAATGTGCTGCTTCATGTTCAAGCATGCATTCCTTGATGCCATGTTCCCTTTAAATATTTTCTACCAAATATATCTTCTTTTGTTTATTCTTTACAATGGCTTTACTCTTATTCTGATCTATACAGTATATTTTCCTTATCTTTGCAGCACGCTTTCAGCACCTTAGATTGTACTCAACATATGTCTTTCAACATATTTCTTTTTTTGATCACAATTATAGTAAGAAATGACAAAGTATTGAAATTACTGGCAATTTACCAAACAGGCAAGAAATCCATTTTCAATGTGCTAATGTGTTGCAGACTGGTTTTCAGACATACTGAACTGTTAAAATGTACCAGACAAACTTCATTTTTTTCTGCATTCAAGTCATTAGGAAAGTATTGAATCATACTACATCTGAGTTAAATTAGGTCTAGTTAGAAATTCCTTATTTCCATATATTCTATTATAAATATGTCTAATGTAAATGATCTCCAAGGAAATGCCATGCTGTTTTTAATTTCCAGTTCCCTTTTGGGACCTTCATATATACCAATGCCTATTTAATATCACAGTGCTGAAAATAACATTTAATATAGTAGTGAATGTTAGATACTATAGTGAAAATGTACTGCATACTGGAAGCTCTAAACTAAATGTTTTATTGTAAATTATTTCTTTGCTTATTTGTCTACTTGGCAGTGCCCACTCCAATGCATTTGTTTTAACAATTTCTGTCTATTAGCTCTGAACCCTGCTCAGACTGAACCGAAGGCCAGTTTGGCATATCTCTACTGGTGAATTGCCCCACTACTGAATTATTTTATGGCTCTATGCTTTAGCTCATGTGACCTGTCAGAGCCAGAAAGAGACACTAGCTGAATACTTCCAGATGCACAGTTGTGCGAGCACAGTCAGAGCTTTTCACAAGTGGAAGCTGCTGTTCTCACCAGCAGTCATATGAGGTTAGTATTTTCAAGTGCATTATCATGAGAAGTTTAGACTGTGAAAGGGTTTTGTAGATGAATTAGCACAAACACATCTTACACAGAAATGTGTTGAAAATGTGATTGCATGTGTGCAATCTGTGTAAATGGAAATGCAATTAAAGAATGAAAGAGCAAGATATGTATGTGAAGGTTGCGGTAAGCTTGTCATATTAGCTTTCAAATGAGGTACAGTTTAAAAACTATGTTTAGAAGAACTCCATGATTGGGGGAAAGCTGATCATATGACTTTTACAGGTCATATGACCTTAATCTTCTTTTAGCATGTATTTTCCTGCATTCCATTTTAATAGTTCTCCACTGGCTTCAACTCTAAGTGCTAAGTATATTTGTAAAGCACACTGCTGCTCTTCATAAATGTGCTGAGTTTTTTTTTACAGCAGTAATTCCATATCACTGAATTTTAAATGGATCCTTACTGTATTATTACTTCCAGCCTTAACTTCTAGCCCTAACTTTATGACTGGGCAGCTTGACATGCTTTCATTTGTTGCACACATGACAGGTCTTTAGTAGAGTTGAGCGAACACCTGGACGTTTGGGTTCTGCGGGTCCGAACGAACTTTGGGAAAACCGAATGTTGCCCGAACCTTATCCCGGACCCCGAACCCCATTGAAGTCAAAGGGGACCCAAACTTTTAGGCACAAAAATGGCTGTAACAAAGTCCTGGCAAGTGGGCTGCAAAAGGAAGTAAAATGGGGGTAAGAGTAGGGCAAGTGCCCTACAAAAAAAAGGGGATAGGGAAAATAAATTAAAATCAAATTAAAAAAATGGGAAGGGTGGTGGATGTGGAGTAGGAGCCTAGAGGTTGACTAGGCCGTGACCGTGGTAGTGTAGGTGGAAGTGGCGGTGGTAGAGGAGGTAGCCAACACTGTTTTTTTTTTTGTTTGTTTATAATTGGGGTCGCCCCCAAAATATTGAGGCCTATTCAAAAAAACAAGTATACCAATGGCTGTGTGAGTTCGGTCTAAATGTTTATTCTGCACTAGGTACAGACAAGTCTTGTGGGATCCATGCCTGGTTCATTTTAATAAAGGTTAGCTTGACCACGTTGGCTGTGGACAGGCGGCTGCGATTGTCTGTGATAACGCCCCCTGCCGTGCTAAACACACGTTCAGACAATACACTGGCTGCAGGGCAGGCCAGCACCTCCAAGGCATAAAGGGCAAGCTCAGGCCATATGGCCAATTTGGAGACCCAGAAGTTGAATGGGGCAGACCCATCAGTCAGTACGTGTAGGCGTGTGCACACATACTCTTGCACCATATTGCTGAAATGCTGCCTCCTGCTAATACGTTGTCTATCGGCTGGTGGTGCTGTTTGTTGTGGCGGGCTGCTGACAAAGCTTTGCCACATTTCGGCCATGCTAACCCTGCCTTCTGAGGTGCTGGCGGGGGCACAGCTGCGTTGGTAGCCTCTTCCTCCTCCTCCTCCTCCGCTTTCGCCTTGTGCTTCCACTGAGCCCCTGGTGTCATTTGGGAATGCCCTCAGCAGCGCCTCTACCAGTGTGTACTTGTAGTCGCGCATCTTCCTCTCACGCTCCAGTGAGGGAATTAAGGATGGCACATTGTCTTTGTAATGGGGATCCAGCAGGGTGGCCACCCAGTAATCAGCACAAGTTACAATGTGGGAAACTCGGCTGTCATTGCGCAGGCACTGCAGCATGTAGTCGGCCAAGTGTGCCAGGCTGCCCACAGGCAAAGACAAGCTGTCCTCTGTGGGAGGTATATCATCTGTGTCCTCTGTATCCCCCCAGCCATACTCCAGTGATGCCCACAAGCTGCGTTGGGTGCCACCCTGCTACGATTCCTCCTCCTCCTCCTCATCTTCCTCATCCCCCTCATCCTCCAGAACTGTGCTCTGGGTTGAATATTTTTGACCTGGCCTATGCTGGTGCAGGAACCCACCCTCCGAGCCACTTGCAAATGACTGACCTGATAACCGTGGATATGACCCCTCTTCCTCCTCCTCATCCTCCTGTGCCACATCCTCTTCCATCATGGCCCAAAGTGTTTTTTTATGGAGACATAGAAGTGGGATAGTAACGCTGAGAACAGCGTCATCGGCACTGGCCATGTTGGTGAAGTACTCAAAACACCGCAATACGCTACACAGGTCTCGCATGGAGGCCCACTCGTTGGTGGTGAAGTGTTGCTGTTCCACAGAGCGATTGGCCCGTGCGTGCTGCAGCTGAAACTCCACTATTGCCTGCTGCTGCTCACTCAGTCTCTCCAGCATGTGCAAGGTGGAGTTCCACCTTGTGGGCTCGTCGCATATGAGGCGGTGAGCGGGAAGGCCGAAGTTCCGCTGCAGCGCAGACAGGCGAGCAGCAGCAGGGTTAGAACGCCAAAAGTGAGCACAGACAGCCCGCACTTTCTGCAGCAGCTCTGACATATCCGGGTAGTTTTTTAGAAAATTCTGTACCACCAAGTTCAGCACATGCGCCAGGCAAGGGATTTGCATCAAACCGGCTCAGCCCAGAGCCGCTACAAGATTTCGGCCATTGTCGCACACCACCAGGCTGGGCTTGAGACTCAGTGGCAACAACCACTCATTGGTCTGTTGTTCAATGCCCGTCCACAGCTTCTGCACAGTGTGGGGTTTATCCCCCAAACATATCAGTTTTAAAACAGCCTGCTGTCATTTCCCCCTGGATGTGCTGATGTTGGTGGTGAATGTGTTACGCTGAGCGGATGAGTGGGTGGTCGAGGAGGAGGAAGCGCAGCAGGAGGAGGAGGCAACAGGAGGCAAAGAGAAGTGCTCTGCAATCCTCGGTGGTGGAAGGACATGCGCCAAATGGCTAGCCGGCTCAGGCCCACCCGCCACTACATTTGCCCAGTGTGCAGTTAGTGAGATATAGCGTTCCTGCCCGTGCTTACTGGTACATGTATCAGTGGTTATGGGGACCTTGCCACAGATGGCGTTGCGCAGTGCACACTTGATCTTGTCCCTGACTTGTTTGTGCAGGGAAGGGATGGCTCGCCTGGAAAAGTAGTGGCAGCTGGGAAACACGTACTGTGGGACAGCCTCCGCCATCAGGTTTTTGAAACTGTCCGTGTCCACCAGACAGAATGACAGCATTTCAAAGGCCAGGAATTTTGAAATGCTGGCATTCAGGACCAGGGATCGCGGGTGGGTAGGGGGGTACTTCCTCTTTCTTTCCAGTGTTTGGGAGATGGACAGCTGTAAGCTTCCATGGGACCATGTGGAAATGCTTGGGGACGGTGGCGGACATGGTGGCGTTGCTGTCATATCGTCTGTTTGCTGGGTGGAAGGTGACACTGTCACTGTAGAGGTGGAGGAAGAGGCCGAGCCAGCAGCAGAATAGGAAGCAGGAGGAGGCCGAGACCTTTCTTGGATTTTGAGGTAATTATTCCAATGCAGCTTGTGCCTTGAATTTAGGTGCCTGGTCATGGGGGTTGTGCTCAGGTTGAGAACATTTATGCCTCGGCTCAGGCTATCATTGCACAGCTTGCAAACCACTTGTGTCTTGTCGTCAGCACATTGTCTGAAGAACTGCCACGCGGGGGAATGTCTTTGAGCTGCCTTTGGTGTGCTAGGTCCCTGGGTGTGGTGGGTAGTAGCAGGCATACTGTCTAGGGGACGCTCGCTCTGCTTTTGCAACCTGCTTCCTCTTTTGCTGTGCTGGTACCCCTGTGCGACCACCACCTCTTCCTCCAAACTGCACACGTCACTCGCATGACCCTCATTCCATGTGGGGTCTAGGACCTCATCATCCACCACATCATCTTCCACCCACCCTTCACCACTGCCCTCCTTGTCAGTCTGCACACTGAGGCAAGCTGCAGCAGTTGGCATCTGTGTTTCGTCATCATCAGAGATGTGCTGCGCTTGTGTCTCCATGTCCTCATCCTGCAACAGAAGTGGTTGGGCATCGGTGCACTCAATGTCTTCCAATTCTGGGGCAGCGCTATATGGATGGCCCACGGAAAGCACACCAGGAGAGTCATCAAAAAGCATAAGAGTCTCTTGTAGAACTTGGGGCTCAGACTGCTTGGCTAATTTACAAGGGGCTGAGGTGAAAGACAGATGGCTATGGGGTTCAGGTGCCAACTCTGAGCTTTCATCAAGGGACCGGGAGGGAGACAATGTGAAGGAACTGGAGGCATTGTCAGCCACCCAATCTACTATCGCCTGCACTTGTTCTGGCCTCACCAATCATTGAGGGGCATTCTGGCCTACCATATACCGGTGAAGGTTCTGTTGGCTACCTGGGGAAGGTGTTTCCCTTGTGGCACACCTCGGCCACGTCCTCTCCTTCCAACAGGAGGTTCACCAACACCACCAACTCCAGCAGCACCAGCATCACCGGCAGCACCATGACCACGTCCCTTATTTGCTCTCCTCATTGTGCCTGCAAATGTACTATGTAGCCCTATGTAAGTATTTATTGATACCAATTAATACCTTTTTTCTTTTTAAAACACCAACGTAGCCGGACTTTTTATTTTGGTGCAAGAAATGCACCGCTCACACCAACAGCAACAGCTGGAAGCTCTCCCTTTAGAACTAGGAGATGATTTTTGAACAATAAATAATGTGTCACTTACAGCAATAGCTGGAACCTTGCCCTATAGGAGTAGGCAATGATTTTTGAACAATAATCTGTCCCTCTAAGCAACAGCTGGAAGCTCTCCCTTTAGAACTAGGAGATGATTTTTGAACAAAAATGTGTCACTTACAGCAACAGCTGGAACCTGGCCCTATAGGAGTAGGCAATGATTTTTGAACAATAATCTGTCCCTCTAAGCAGAAGCCTCTACCTAGTGCAGTCAGATCATTTTGTAATGCAGGGTTTGATCTGCAATCTGTCACTCAAAGCAGCAGTATGTGAAATCTCGATTCTCAAATTTCTGCAATCTGTCCCTCAGAGCAACAAGGTGACCAGAACAGCTGTCTTGACTTACCAGAGTCCGCAATGGATCCATGCATCACGCCTGAAGACATTTCCCACCCATTGCACCCATCACGGTTGATGAAGTCCACTGGAGCCCTGAAAGACACCCAACTCCAAGATTCAACAACTTGATACCTGACCACATGAAAGAACAATGCTTGATATGGATCAATGGATACCCACCACCTAGACAAAGTGGCGATTCTGCTGGGGATGCAGAAAGAGTCCTGGAAGATGCTCATTTCCTAGCTATATTAAAAACATTGCCTCAAGATGAACAAGAAAGAAATATCCCTTCCTCCATTTACGAAGGAATGGACTATTACAAGAGACCCAAGGTACATTTTGCTATAAGCCCACCACCCTCTTCTTTGTCCCTTTTGCCACCTCACCCCAATATTTATGCACAAACTTTACCTGACCCGATTGAAATGTTCCCTCAAAGCCCCCCTCCTAAACCCCCACGAGTTCAGATACCCACCTCTAAGAAAGTTGTAAATATCATGAGGATAGCAGGTATGACATGTATATGTGTGTTATTGATAGTTATTTCTGCTGGATTTTGGGTAAAAGGGAAGAAAGTTGAAGGAGGGGAGATGGTTAAGTTGCATGACAGACCAACCAGATCAACCTCTATTTTTAGAGCACATGACACACACAAAGAGATTTGTTGCAGAAGTGTAGGTAGTAAGATATCCACAGAACGAATGCGTACTGTTTTTGGGTACTATGAACAACAGGCGGGTGGTCCCTGTAAAATAGCAACCACTATGCTGTTAGCGACCTATAGAGGAGAAAATATAACCTGGTGTTTAGTCCCTACATTGCAACCAGTACAGGATTATGTAAAAGGAAGCATAGGTAAGGGACCGGGCCCTGTGTATATACAGGAGATTTTGAATACAATGGCCGAACACAAAGAGATAAATGTTATGTCTGCCACGGATGAGGTGGACGGGATAAACAAAGGATACACAGGGGAAGGAAGAAACTCAGAAACATATTCCATTCAAGAAACTATTCCACATCATTGGTTGTTAATACATGAGTTTGGTAGACAACAGAAGGGAGAAAAATGTTGGGTATGTTCTCATATGCACACAGGAGAAAAGATATTTCCCATGATTGGAAAACCCATATCCATAAATATTCTGACAAATATTACAGAACCCTTACCAGTCCACAACATTAATAGCGAGAATAAACCTTTCCTCATACATGGTTATTCCAATTTCCCCAGGATGTGTTTTTTAAATGGGGCATTTAAAGTTAAAAATAGTAATCAGATTTTTCCCAATGCGGATTTCTGCAGGGAAACATATGTAAATTTTACCCTTTTAGACTTAAAGAAAGCTTTAACCTCCTCCCGCCCGCGCCATAGCCGAATGACGGCTATAGCGCGGCTCTAAAATGCCGGGAGGACGTCAATAGACGTCCTCCCATTTGGCTTGTGCTGGGCGCGCTCCCGCGGGCGCGAGCGGCACGTGCACGCGCCGCTCGCGACCGCGGGAGCGTGCCCGCGGGTCGGGCGGACCCGATGTCCGCCGTAGACCCGCGATCTCCTTTCAGAGAGGAGGAACGGGGAACCGCCGAAGTAAACACGGCGGTTCCCCGTTCTGTGAATGGGACATAACAGATCTACTGATCCCTGTCACTGGG
>BLSH010118781.1:18070-33642 GCA_018402905.1 Glandirana rugosa
AGATCCTATTTCCAGGACATATAACTCACCTTGGGGTACAAAATAAAATAAAGAAAAAAAATTGTCGTGGGATATCGTCACGGGACATTTGTTGGTTACTAACACATCGACGGTGGTAGAATCGTTGGTTACTACAGTAGTAAATGATCCTGTGTAAATACTGACACACCGACGGTCGTACGATGCCAACTATCAAAAGTCCATCGACCAGACGTATCGTAGGAACCAACGATCTTGTGTCGGGTGTCGGTGGTGATCGAAAGATCGTTGGTTTCTCTCGTTCCTCCTACGTACGGGGTTCACCATTCGACAGTGTAAAAGCTACACAATCATTGGTTGTTTACAGGGCACTGCTATAGGGTGCTGTTAAAAAAAAGAAATAAAATAAAACATGGGGTTCCACTCAATATACAGGACCTTTATCCTAGATGGTATTATATTATGGCTTTAAGGAGTACCCCACACAAAACCTAAAAAATGGCATGGGACCCCAAAAAATGATGCCAAACCTTTTGAAATTGTGTATTTTTAATGGTGCAGTTTAAAACTTATAAAAAGAACTGCTCCCCGCTAAGCATTTTTTTTTTACCATTTTTGGTGCATGTCTTCCAGGCCAGTGCCCAGATCTCCATACTCTTTATTAGACTATCTCCTGCCTTCTAGCTTTGAAAATGGTTTTCATTCAAACAAAATAAAGCTGGCTGGGAAATGTAATTTAGGGGTATGGTAATGATATATTTTTTTTATTTCTAAGTGTCACTTTTGCTTTAGTACATCCTGCAGGTGAGCTCATTCACAGGTAGGTTTAAGGCAAGGCAAGGTTTAAACCTTATTAAAAGATATGTTCTCTAATGAATAGTATTTTTTAGACAATCCCTTGCCTTTTAGCCTTGAACATAGGAAACTGATTTTGAAGATTCGCCTCCAATCAACTTCAGTGGGGTTCAAATTAAAATGAATAGCTTGTGGATTTTTGGGCTTGCTCACTGAACCCAGACATATTTATTCATCACTAGTGGATATGTACCTTGATCAAGTCAGCGTGATTTAGGCTGAACCCAGATGTGGAAATGAAAAAAGGTTTGGTGGGTCAGATGAAAGTTTCTTTGGAAAATCAACAGCTGAGGTTTTTAATTCTACTATTTTTTAAATTATGCTTGTTAAAAGAAAACAAAAATGACGTATAAATTGTTCCCTAGAAATATTCTTGTGTACTCTGTTTTATTCCAGACACTTATTTTCTTTGGTATTTGTGGCTGATTATTCACTAAAGTGGAAATATGAAAATGTTATATCTTGTGGCCTGGCCTTTTCTAGAATTTGTTATATTTAGTAGTGAAGTGATTAAATATTTGGTTTTTATTCACTTTTTTATTAACTAAAACAATCAAATGTTCTGTGGTTGCTCAGTCGCTTTTATTTAACAAAAAGGAAACAATGACCAAACCACGCATCTACAAATACAGCTCTAAAGACCCATTACCAAAACTGCCTCAACCCCCACAGTATCTAATAGCTCCAATTAAGATACCCAGTGTTGCATATAACAAGAGATAAATATAGTACTGTATTTTTAAAAGTAACCAAAACCATTTTGAAATAAAAGTATATATTATTAGGATAGCTTTCATTAGGGGACAAAGGCATTTAAAAATTCTCAAATAGTTGGGTTATATATTGCTGCCTACAGCAGCAGTTTGGATGCTGACAAACAGAAAAAAGTTGAAGTCCAGCCCCTGTATAACCCAGCCTTTTTTGCTAGTGTCCAAGAAGGTGAATGCCTTTCCCTCATCATTACTGATAACAAGTCTAACTATATTTTTGCTCGTCTTTTATTTTTTTTTAAGTCAAGACACTCACAAACACTGCTTGAGCTAGTCTCTACACAGTAGCTATTCAGATGGGCATATACTCAGAAAAAGCTTTGGAGGTCATACCCAGACTCCACTAGATTATAAGATTGTGGGGCTGGCCTGGGATGTGAATTTAGGGCACTGTGTTCTGCATTGTGGTCCTTACCAGACCTTGGTGTACTATGTTAATTAGCCATACAGTGCCCTCCAGGTCCAGAACCATGGCACAGCCTCTAGTGTCACCTAGACGCTGAAGTCTTACATAAATTGACATTTCTATTATACCCACTGTTTGAGGACCTTCTTTAGAAGTTTCCAGATTGGAAACATTGTGTAAGTTCCTGGGCCCCACGCGAGATTGTGCCAGAGCAATCTCCCTTGGAGAAGGAATCCACCTATAGGTGGCCTGTACCCAATATGCATGCTCATTTATTCCACATTAACTGAAATACCACTATAAGAGTCAAAGATATACTTGCATGTTTGAACTTCACTTGTAGTAAATTGAATTACCCTTCTTAGACTTCAATTTGTGTCAACAGGTTTGACCCTCTGCCCAGTGTTGGTGGTAACTCTGATCCGTCAAACCATGTCAGAATGGAATGAACTCTTTAAAGAGAACTCTTCTACTGCTGTTATAAGTCTCTACATTATGGAACAATTGAAACAGATGTCTAGAGCCTTGTGCTATAGCTGTGTTGGTCTATTATAAACCTCAGAACTTGTATATTTAATAGGAATGATGTTTGTCTGTACAAAAGCATTGGGCACTTTGGGTATGTACCTGGGATGCTGATGAGACATCCAAGGAACAGCTGATTCATTCTCTTTTTTGAGGGACATCACCTCTCTGGACCAGCTTTTTACACTGTCATCAGCAAGCAGTCACAGTATGCTCCTCCCAGAGAGCAGGAGATATGCAGAAAGATCAGATGAGCCCCATCCCTCTACCTCTTCTGCCTCAGTGCTGCATATTCATAGATCTTTTGAGTCTAAAGGTGGCCATAAATGGACTGAAATTTGACAGGTTCAGCAAAGACTGAAAAAAAAAAAGCTGAATATCAATCCATTTGAGGCCATTGTAGTTGAATAAAAGTTGATTTACCGATCGATTTCTGTTCAACCGCCCTGTCAAATAAAAGCCTCTTGATCAGCGGCTGCAGCAATGATCTGTATACTCTGACAATGGGGGAGCTCCCCAGCTGTCAGAACACAATGGTGCAGTGGGGAGAATTCCCCCATCCATCTTGACTGTGCAGAAAGGGAAATCATTTAATTTTTTTTCCTTCAGCCCGCTTGACCATACTTGCTCACAATACTAATGCATTATGGTGTGAGGCAGGGGTTATAGGAGGGTTGCCCTTAAATATTTTTTTCTATTTGCCTCTGTCCAAACCTCCTGTATGAAGCAGCATATAGTCTGGCCTTTTCAGAATCCATGAACTCCTATGTCCCTCAATGGACACCAAGGAGAGGCGGTAAGTACAAAAATGGTATTGTAAACAGGGAATCAATCAGAATCCTCAATACAGCATTTCACCTCAATAGTATAAAGATATATACACAGTACAGATGTGATTAAATACTGACATATTACAGCAATAAAAAAATCTCCATATACAATGCTCCAACTCAAGTATCATACAAACAATATAGATATAAATAAATAATGCCCTATGAAAAAAGTAAAAAAAAAAGCGATCACCACAGAGTGTTACTCCACTACCTATTGGACACACACTCACAAACTTTAATTGCCAATTTCTTTTTCTTTATTTGTTCACTTGAAGTGATGGGAAATCCAAAATGTTGTCACAGGAATTGAGGGTGACAACTGCTTAAAGTACAACTGAAGGCAAAACTTTTTTCAATTTTAGAGAAAAGAGGGGTTAGAATATCTGCGAAGTTTGTATTGTTGTTTTTTTTTTTTTTGCCAGTGATGCCTATTACTTTATGTGACTGAAGGACAAGATTATCACTATACCAAAGTGTGCTGGTGACAAATCTTTATTTTTGTGAGGTTTTTGTTGCTGTCTGATTCACCGTCTCTATTTTTTCTGTTGACTGGTATCACTAAAAGTGAAGTAAAATCATAACTTTTGAATGGTCACCAGAGCAGCGATGAAGGAAAAATCTTTCACAAGTTAGTTCTGGGGACCCATGTGACTACCAGGGATTTCCCCTAATTTTGGAGCGATTTGCTCTCACTTCCTGTTGTGCATTTGGGACAGAAATTGGAGGGAATTATCCCCAATGAGACATGGATGGCAAAAAAATGACATTGGATGTAACCCTCCCTTACTTTATCCAACATGAAAAAAAATATTTTTTTTTTGTCTTCAGTTTAGTTCAGGGATTTTTCCTTGCTTAGGAGAGATTTTTTCTTACTTCCTCCTACTGCCACATACATTGTGGCAGAGCCTGAAGTGTAGAGGGAGACCTCTTGTACAGCTCTGGCTCAAAGACCACTGATGTTGCGACAGTGGCCACTAGAGCACAGTGAGGTAAGGGTGCCTGTAAGAACTGAGGTGCATGGTAGGTGTGTCACAAGAGTTGTGCTGGATACCTGAAGCAGCAGATGGCAGCAGGAACAGCAGACCCCAGGCTGGATAGGCAGCAGCTGGTAGCAGATGCAGGAAGACTGGCAGCACACAGCAATTGGAGGACCAGCGTCATCAGGCACAATGCAGAGCAGGATAGATGTATGACTGGACGCAGAGTCAGCAATGGACAACCAAAAACGGCAGGCAGAGAATGGTCAAGATGCAGCCAGAGGTTGGCAACAGGATATCAGGCAGATGAGTAGAGATAAACAAAGTCTAAGGCAAGCCAAAGTCAGGACATATGGAGAGCAAGCGTGGTCAGGATAAGCTGGGTCAAACTCAGGAATCAAGCACAGATCACAGGAACAGGTAAGCTGCAGCACAGGAACAGGAAAGCTGTAGGTCAGACAACAATGTACTAGTGTAGCTGCTGCACTTACATGGGCCATTTGGCACCAGTGTTAATGGCTAATGCGTGCACGCATGTGCATAGGCATGCGCATCTGCGTGTGAATATTTGGGCGTGTGAGCATATTTGTGCTTCCGGCACCTGCAGGGCTGCACTTGTGCATGTGTATCCGCCTTTGCATTGGAGCTTCGGCTGCGCTTTGACCAGCACATCCCTCACACCTACTGTGTTTCCGAGACAGAATGAGAAGGGAAATCTCAAAGACTTCACTAAAAAAATACTTGAAAAGATCTCAATGTTAAATATTTCAGATAGCATAGACAATAGATAAAAATGATGGGGTTAGAAAGTAAAAACATTTTTATTACCTTCAACAAACAATAGGATTTCTGCTATTGTAAAGATAAAAGCCAAATGACTAATAGTTAACGGTTTTTTTTTTTATAATTCAACTCCAGCATACACATTCATAGTTCTGTATGGCAAATCCCCCTGCTCTGCAAAACATATTGACATCATTGAGGTCACTTACTTGCCAATATTTCCTAGGAATGTACATGTCTTCTGCTTCAGTTGTGGTTTTAAGTTCATTTTAAACTTTAAACTTTTGTAACAAGTAGTTCTTTGTATAAGGGCTGCTTGTATATTGTTTAATTGCTCTCATGACATTCAAAGTTTTCTCATTACAAACACATTTCTTGGATACCTACAGAACTTATTACTGCAAAATAGCATAGTTTTTGTAACAATTTTTGTCTTTGGGGTCTTTTGCGTTAGTCATGTTCTATTAGAAGAGAACATGTAACAGTAAAACGCAGAAGCAGCTGTATGTCATATTTTGACTTGTCCTGCTGCATGTGTTCTGATAAAGCAGCTTCAGTATAAGTGTGAGGCATGTGGATTTACAGCTAGTATTTAGTTTAGTGTATAAAAGAACACCTGTCATGATAGAACTATAAACCTGCCATTGCTGATCTGTGTCTCAAAATGTTCATTGGTTAGCTGTGTCTGGCTTCAATTCCTCTGAATAAGTCACCCAGGACAAGCAAGCAGATAAAAAAATCACTGAATTCAGAAGTTCTGTCTCAGAAAGTATTCAAGCCATGAATCCGCATTACAGCTAGGCAAATGTGAGCAAAATGCCATTGAATATTTGATTTGGTAAAATCTATACTATTACATTATACACTTGTCTTGCTGTGCTCTAGGAAAAAATATATAGCACCCTCCTAGATAGGTGTTAGGTTAGGTAAAATTAGTTCTGGTCCGCTATAATCAGTGTAGCTGTGTGTTTTTGTGTCTGGAAAGGTTCTGAAATATAGTGGAGTGGGTGAGTCTAATCAGCAGCTGAATATTTATGCTGCCCTGGCAAATCCCTGGGGAGAGTTGCCCAGGTGATGGCTGGGAGTTTGTATAAATACTGCAACCTGGAACAGAGGTGTCTTGTTCTTGAGGAGGAGATCACAGCCTGGGGGGGGGGTGCTGTTTACCCCCTAAGGAAACCTGCTTTGTGCCTGCAGTTCATCAAGGTCCTAGCTAGGTTAGCTGGGGGGCCTATTCTGTTGAAGTTTTGCAGGAGCTGACTGATGGTCTGGGGATCTAGTCTGGTATCATTGGATAAGTGTCTGAAAGATATTGGAAGGAGGCAACTAATTATCCAGGAACATTAGTGAGTACAGGCTGGTGTGAGAGAACCTTGAGACTGTGTGCTTCTACCACCCCTCTTGTGCCAGAATCATTTTTATTACAAAGTGGACATTGTGTCTGATGTCCTGGAAAGCTCACTCCACTATTTTCTGCAAGCAAGGACTCTTTGCTCACATTATTGCTGCTGGTAAATATCTTGCAACAAAATCAATTCTACCTAAATGGAATTCACTATTAAAATATTCCTGAAAACTCAGTCCAATATTTGCTGCAAGCAAGGACCTTTGCTCGCCTTACTATGAGGAAGTTTAGTGTCCGCAAGTTTACTACTAAAAGTTACTGGAGTGAGGGGCATGGCTACGCAATGGTGGCATAAAGATACACTTTTGCAGAGCTCCGACCAACTACTTCAAAGGCAGTGCTTGCGCCCGATTTCACCTGATTTCACCCACTCAATCCATGTCCAAGCATCGACCAAAGTCGGGGAAGCATTGTGGTTCACAATTCGCCAACACCCAGCAGTTCCTTGTCCCGGACACACCGCGGACCCGTTTCACCTCTCAGGACAAGATGGTGCCGGGTACCGCCACTAGGGACAGTGCGGCTCCTCCACTGGCCAAACAAAAGGTAGGCGGCTTTTATTTTCCTTCACCCGTTGCTGACAGAGCTCCATCCCTGCAACATTCTGGTCTCTCTGGCATACCTGCATTGCTGAGGGATGAACCACCTGCTAGCCCTATACAGCTTAGCTTGTCAGCCAGCAATAATGGAGATATGTCTGCCCCTACTCCACCTATGATACTGTCTCCTGCTGAGATGTCAGCTATCCTGCTCTCCCTCCCAATGAGACAGGATCCATATCCAATACAATATTACAGCCAGGCTAGAATCATCTCTCCAGCAAGATATTACCACAGTGACCCAAATAGTGCAGGCTCTTGAAAACACTGTAAATACTCTCTCCTCCGACAGGGACTCTATTGTACAAAGACTGATTACCCTGGGACACATGCATAAGTAACAACAAGCTGCTCTAATCCATGTGCGTCTATAACATGATGATTTAGAGAACTGCCATTGGCGAAACAATATCAAGCTGCATGGTATCCCAGCGGCCACTAGAGCAGCGGATTTACGAGACACTGTTATCAGAATCTTTATTAACCTTTTGGATAGACCTATCTCGTCGCCTATTGAGCTTGATGCAGTGCACAAAGTTAACATCCCTGGTGGTAGTGAACGCACTGAACCGAAAGATGTGTTATGCAGTGTGCACTTCTTCCTTTGAAGGAGGAGACTATGCGGCGAGCCTGGAACAGGGGACTGATTCAATTTGATGGGACTACTATCCAGCTCCTCCCCAATCTTTCTCGCAGAACCCTTTCCATGAGATGTGAGGTGAAACTCCTTCTGGATAAAATCAGAGAATGTGGGGGGCACATATGTATGTATTTTGCCTTACTATCCGTCTCCACAATATTAGTACTTTCCTGAATGATCCCCAGCAACTACCAGGTGTTTTCCGCTTTCTTGGCATTGAACCTATTGACTTGCCGGATTGGCTGGCAATGGACGTGGTTCCTAGTGTACCTCTCCTTCCTGAACGCAGACAATGTATGCCTTCAGCCCGAAGTAGATCCAGATCCCAATCTACTGTTCCATTTTCTAGAGAGCCATAAGTGGTCGTCCCTTGTTCTCTCCGTGTGATTGCTTCAGCGCTTCTTCATCGCTTCTTGGATGCCTTTTGACATATCTTGTTGGTACCAGTGCTCATTACATGTGAAACTAACCTCTTCTCCACCTTCAGTGTCTGTTCGTCGCCATGGCTACGATTCCTATGTTGCTAATATGTTCTATGGGACGTACATAAACTCACCAATATTGCACCTTTGCTACCTTTTCAGATACAGTATGGTTATTTTATACTTTCTTTACCATTCTTCCCTGATACGGTCTGTGTGCTGTTATGAAAAATAATGGTGTGTTATCCTCGCGCTACCACTGTTGGTAGTAATTGCCCAGGAGATTGCTGCTCACACTTAATAGTTATCAGTGACTGTTTGGTGCATGACAGAAAGAAAAATAGTGTAGAGCTATCTCTTAAATAGGTGAGTGAATAAATGAATGTAAATCAAATAAATACAAGTAAACGTAAATATAAATATGTGTCTCAAGGCTGGACACTTGTGGTATGATAGACAATGCAAATATAATGAAATCTGGACCAGAAATAAACAACCTTTTAGAGTGTGTGCATAAACTCAAACCGATCAAATAAACTTCTATTATCTTTCATAAATGCAAAAAGTCTTTGAATCTATAGTGCAAAAAATTGTTCAAGTGTGTCCCTGCACCGCTGTGAAATTCTTTACTGGAATTGGTAAAAATACAATGACTTTCCTTCCTCCCGTGTCACCTTGTGTGCTAGTCTCTCACCTGCAATATGCTAGTCATGTAGCCCATAAAGGTTTCTTTTTGGGGTTGGTGTAGTGTGTTCCGACCACCACTGGGGGTCCCTCTTACGTCTCCAGCCCTCTGGATCCTATGTCAGCTTATTTTTCATTGAGTGCCTCTTGTTCTCCCGGTGGGTACAAAGTTTATTTGATCTGTTTGAGTTTATGCACAGACTCTAAACGGTTGTTTATTTCTGGTCCAGATGGAAGATTTCACTATATTTGCATTGTCTATCATACCACAAGTCTCCAGCCTTGAGACACATATTTATATTTACTATTACTATTACATATTTATGTTTACTATTTATTTGATTGACATTTATTTATTCACTCACCTATTTAAAGCAGTTGTCTACCCGGAAAAAAACCCCAAAAAACCTGCAAAACAATAGCATAATGAGCTAGTATGCACCGCATACTAGCTCATTATGAAATACTCACCTTGAAACAAAGATCCGACCGGGCTGCTCGGTCACCTCTAAGGGAGCGGACATCTTCCCTCGGATCTTGCTTCCGGGTACGTGGCTCCGGCGCTGTGACTGTCACTACCGCGCATGCGCGTGGGACCCGTCTTTCCGGCAAGGTCCGGCACTATTACCGGGCCTTTACCTGGACATACGCGGCGCATGCGCCGTAACGCCACAGCTGATTAGAGGGGGAATATCTCCTAAATCGTACAGGTTTAGGAGATATTCATTTTACCTACAGGTAAGCCTTATTATAGGCTTACCTGTAGGTAAAAGTAAACAAATTGGGTAGACAATTGCTTTAAGAGATAGCGCTACACTATTTTTCTTTTTGTGTGCTGTTATGTTATTTTATAAAGTTTATACATCTCTCGGATCTTCCATAGAGCTGCTGGGAGGTTGGTTTGCCATATTTCAACTTCCTCAATGATCTGCATAGCCGTTCTCTGATTGGATGCCATGTGGACCCTGAGAGGATGAATTCCATTTTACCCCCCCTTTCATATTACCCATGGAGGTTATTTTTCATTCTCCTACACATTAATGTTCATTATTACATGGACGCAGATGGCTCTTTCTGTGGGCCGTACTGTCAATATTTCTAAAGGCGGTGTGTAGTGTTTTTTTTTTTTTCCCCTCCCGGGATGTTCCACATGTGAATCCACTAAGCATGAGGTATGTTAATCATTGTGGTTATATGCTGTTTGTGTTTTTTTCAAATACCTTGTTGTTATATATGCTCCTAACCCCCCTGGAATCGGGCGGTCCTCTTCCTTCCTAATGTCTTATTGTATGTTATATGGCAGCATGGGACGCTGCTTTAACATGTCGTTGATTGTTTAGTTCTCTTCCACACATAGAATTCAGAGCTTCTGCTTGTTTTGACCATATGGGACAGACAGAACCCTGTTGGCCTTTATAGCCATCTCCTTTTAGGATACGGAAATGGTGCTAATTCCTTTATTAGCATCTTATTTTCTCCTTTCTTCTGGTTTTCTTTTCTTGTAATCACTTACTGTATTCCAATCTCTTAATCCTTTCATTCCCTTTCGTTTTCTTTCTTTCTCGCTCTCCCTCTACTCTATTTGAGTGAGGGTTTTTTCCCTGCCCTTCCTTCTTCCAGATATCATGCGGGGGGGGGGGGTCTCCGGAATGCTACTACCATTCAACTGTGCTCATTCAATGCCCGAGGCTTGAATGAACCATCCAAAAGATTCCAGATACTATACAAATTTCACAAATCTAAGGTCAATATATCCTTTTTTCAGGAGACCCATTTTCGCTCAGACCATATTCCCTCATTACGGAATAAATACTACCGGATCTGGCTCCATAGCACTTATGCCCACTCAAAATCCAGGGGAGTGGTGATTGCCTTCCACAAGTCAGTAAATTACACTCTCTTAGACTCTTACTCAGACCCTGAAGGCCGATATTTGTTCCTGAAAATTACCCTTCGTGGCAAAACATACACTTTAGCTAATATGTACATTCCCAATCAGGGCCAAATAACTCACACCATTCAATATCTCCATAAATTAATGTACTTCACCGAAGGGGTCCTCCTCCTCGCTGGAGACTTCAGTTGTGTCCTTAATCCCGCTTTAGATACCTCATCGGGCAAAAGCTCTATATCCTATAATCAAATTAATAGATTAAAAGATTTCTTCTTCGACATAACCTGGTGGATGTTTGGCAAATACTTCACCCTACAGACAGAGATTACTTCTTTTATTCTACCACTTATAACTCCTTTTCCCGTATTGATTTATTTTTGATTAGTCATTATGCATTATCACTTCACCCTCGAAGTAGGATATGTTGCCTTGGCCTGACCATGCGCCAGTGTATTTGTTCCTTTCCTTACCTGATCTACCCGGTCATAACTGGACATAGAGATTGAATTACTTACTGCTGCAAGCCCAATTGTGCTCTGCCAAAATATGGGCCTCTATCTCCCATTTCCTCCCCGACCATTGTAATGACGATACTTCTGCCCCGATCCAGTGGAAGGCCTTAAAATGTGTAATTAAACATGGTTCTAGTCTCCAAAAAACTCATGGACCTGTCATCTCGCGTTGCTGACTTGGAGCGATCACATAAACGTAACCAATCCCTGACCATACAACTGGCATTATCTGACGCTAGAATTAAATTACTGCAGCTTTTTAAACAAAAGACCCTATCCATCAGAGAAAAATTGCAAAAGCTCTTCTACGTTGATGCTAACAAGCCAGGTAGGATGCTGGCCAGAGTCATTCATGCTAAAAACAGCCTTACCTCAATCCCTAAACTTAAACGTTCTGATGGCCAAATGGCTCATCATCCCAAGGACATTCATGAGTTGTTTCACTCATTTTATAACTCACTATATGACTTACCTGCGTACCCTCCTACTATTGTGTTGTAAAGTGTTCATTCTAAAATAGACAAATATATTACCTCTATAGCACTCCCGACTCTTCCTGCATCTGTAGTGCAGGATCTTGAATGACCGTTTCTAGAGAACGAACTAGCAATGGAGATTTCTTCTCTCAAGGCTAATAAAAGCCCAGGTCCGGATGGCTACTCTGTTCACTTTTATAAAGTATTTCAGGACTCCCTCCTACCGATTCTCATGAAACGTTTAATGCTGTCGCCCTTGATTCTCCCTTCCTAAGACAAGCCCTTGAAGCTCATATCATGGTCTTACCTAAGCCCAGCAAAGATCCTACACTCTGCGGTAGTTACCACCCTATATCGCTAACCAATATTGACATTCCCCTATACTCTAAATTACTTGCTAACCATCTTATGCCATTTATAACTAGCCTGATCCATTTGGACCAAGTGGGGTTTATCTGATGGAGTACGCCCAAAAGTGTAAAATCTCAGCTTGCTTGATCTTGGTCGATGCCAAAAAAGCTTTAGAACGGGTTCACTGGCAATTCCTTGAAGGCACACTTCAGCAAATAGGCCTTGCGTCCAACATGTTGTATAGAATTCGGGCTCTTTATGGGAACCCTACTGCAAGGATTTGCTCCAATGGCCTACTCTCAGGCCTGCTTTGGATAGATAACAGAACCCAACAGGGATGTCCCCTCTCCCCCCTACTTTATATACTCACTATGGAACATCTTGCAATTGCCATACGACAGAACCCCAATATCCAGGGTCTTTCAATCAGCCAAAGTCAATATAAGCTCTCTCTTTATGCAGATGACCTTCTGTTATATGTGTCTAATCCACAAATCTCTTTACCAGACATCATCAAAGCATTCACAGAGTTTGGCTTGGTAAGCAATTTTAAAGTAAACTATGACAAAACGGAGGCCCTTAATGTATACCTATCCAAGACTGCTTTATCCCAGCTCCAATCTAATTTTGTGTTTAAATGGCAACAAAAACCTATTAAATACAGTATCTCACAAAAGTGAGTACATTTATGTAAATATTTTTTTCTATCTTTTCATGTGACAACACTGAAGAATTGACACTTTGCTACAATGTAAAGTAGTGAGTGTACAGCTTGTACAACAGTATACATTTGCTGTCCCCTCAGTGTCATGTGACGCGTTAGTGCTACAAGGTCTCAGGTGTGAATGGGGAGCAGGTGTGTTACATTTGTGTTATTGCTCTCACTCTCTCATACTGGTCACTGAAAGTTCAACATGGCACCCCATGGCAAAGAACTCTGAGGATCTGAAAAAAATAATTTTTGCTCTACATAATGATGACCTAGGATATAAGAAGATTGGCAAGACCCTGAAACTGAGCTGCATCACGGTGGCCAAGACCATACAGCGGTTTAACAGGACAGGTTTCACTCAGAACAGGGCTCGCCATGGTCGACCAAAGAAGTTGAGTACACATGCTCAGCATCATATCCAGAGGATGTCTTTGGGAAATAGACATATGAGTGCTGCCAGCATTGCTGCAGAGGTTGAAGGGGTGGGGGGGGGTACCATGCAAATTATGTGCAAAATATAAGGTGCAGAAGAAAAAGTGCAAAATACAGTCCAATTAATAAAAATCTGATAATAATAATTTTCCACTGCGCTGGTTACGTTTTAAAATACTTTTTTTTTAACACTGTTTAAAAAAAAAAATAATCTGATCACTTTTATTGCTATCACAAAGGATGTAAATATCCCTTGTGATAGTAATATATGAGGACAGGTACTCTTTACGGGGGACCTCCCATCCCTCCTTTGCACTTCACAGTATTCAGATCGCCAAAAACAATGATTCTGAATACTGTCATTTTTTTTAAAACCGGTGATGTTTGCCGCCAAGTAAACCAGAAGTGATGTTGTGACGTTGCTTCCGGAAATGTACGAAGGAGTCCCGATTGAAGCCAAATTCGGCTTCCACAGGGACTCCACACAGCGGCCAGAAGCGTCGGATCAGAGCTCCAGGAGACCGGAGAAGAGCGGCAGACGGTGGCGGGAGGAGGGGGGTGGCCTCTCCCGCTCCCTGGGATAAAGACCGAGCGGATATCCGGCCGTCTGCTTTAAAAAAAGGTACCAGGGTATAGTCTGTAGCTGCAGGCTATACCACGATACATCCACTTAAAGCTGCCGCCATTTATAAACTGCGATTCGCGTTAAGTGCTTAAAAATTGTGATGACATGCCCCAGTCAAACAGGTGGTGAAAAATTGGGCCTTTAGTGTTGTCGGAGCCAGAACACTGTAACCCCTTGCAGTTACTTTTGTTGGGCGCAGGAACGGGCCCTGCTGTTGTAAATTAGTTTAACCACTTAACGCGAATCGCTGTTTAGAAACGGTGGCTGCTTTAAGTGGAAGTATTGCGGTATAGTGTGCAGCTACAGGCTATACCCTGGTACCGTATTTTAGAGCAGGCGGCCAGCTATCCGTTGATAACAGCCGATCCAGCTCGGGAGCAGCTCGGTCGTTATCCCCCCTCCCGCCACATCCTTCCCTTCCTTCCCACCGCTCTTCTCAGGCCTCCCGTTCCACCGGGAGACTGGAGCTCTGATCCGGCACATCCGCTCGCTGTGTGGAGTCCCTGTGGAAGCTGGAATTGGCTTTGATCGTACATTTCCGGAAGCAACGTTACAACGTCACTTCCGGTTTACTCGGTGGATAATGGCGCCGGTTTTAAAAAAATTACAGTATTCAGAATTTCCGTTTTTAGCGATCTGAATACTGTGAAGTGTAAAGGAGGGATGGGGGGTCTTTTAGACCATGCCTCCATAAAGAGTACCTGTCACCATATATTACTATCACAAGGGATGTTTACATTCCTTGTGATAGCAATGAAAGTGATCAGATTTTAAAGCGCCACCGTCCCCACGATCTTGTGCAGCAAAGAATATGCATACGTAAGTCGCGCCCACATATGAAAACGGTGTTCAAACCACACATGTGAGGTATCGCCGCAATCGACAGAGTGTGAGCAATAATTCCAGAAAAAGATCTCTTCTGCACCTCTAACCTGGTAACCGTTAAAAATTTTTAAAGCGTCGCCTATGGAGATTTTTAAGTACCGGAGTTTGTCGCCATTCCACGAGTGTGCGCAATTTTCAACCATAACATCAGCATAACATCCTCTTTCACAATATACAAAAAAATGGGCTAACTCTACTTTTGTCTTATTTATTAACTCAAAAAAGTGATTTTTGTTCCAAAAAAAAAGGATTATATTATAATGCACTTATATATAGTGTATAGGCAATATGCTGTGTATATATATACCCTCACATTTTTGTAAATATTTTATTATATCTTTTCATGTGACAACACTGAAGAAATTACAATTTGCTACAATGTAAAGTAGTAAGCGTACAGCTTGAATAACAATGCAAATTTGCTGTTCCCTCAAAACAACTCAACATACAGCCATTAAAGTCTAAACCCCTGGCAACAAAAGTTAGTACACACCTAAGGCTGGGTTCACACCATTGCGAATTGGTTGCGGGTTCCTCGCATCCAATTCGCAATAGCAGGAGATTTTGACTGGCTCTCTATGGAGCCGGTTCACATATCTCCGCAGCAGGTCCAGTGCGTTTTTCACAAAAACGCTGTGCGACTTTTGGTCCGTTTCAGGTCCGAATTCAGCCAAAAATTTGGGCTGAAATCGGACCTGAGACGGTGAACCAGGACGCACCAGACCCTTGCTGTGAGCGGCATGCGGTTCATATGTGAACCCAGCCTTAATGAAAATGTTCAAATTGGGCCCAATTAGCTTTTTTCCC
>BLSH010118781.1:37115-47396 GCA_018402905.1 Glandirana rugosa
TTGTACAACCTTATCGAGAGTATGGTGAGACCGTACATCTCCCATTTGTACCCGTCTCCCTTTCTTCCAGGGTTCCTTCAGGTACCCGTCCCTCTGCCCATGTTTACCCTCTACATGCCAGAGTGGTATGAGAGCTATTCCAACATGTTTTGGTTAGAGTGACATGTGAGCGCAGTATTATTTGTTGTTATGCATTATGGAAAATAAAGGTGGCCACACAAAACATTGACACATTGGACATTTCCTTTTTTTTGTTTCAATGGTTTTTATTGAAGTTTTGCAAATATGGTTAACAAGTTACATGGTACCATGAAGGTGCTCAGTAATACATGGATATTATTTATATAGTCTTCTTACATATGAGACAGAGAGGAATGCAATTTACCTTAAAGGACATATAACAGTAAGATAGATACCAGTGTAATATTAATAAAGAAGTTAAGTGTGATTGCCGCTATATTTAGAGGCTGGGTTGTTAAACATAAAACAACAATTTTGTTAAGTTGAGACTTCGTCAAAGCGTCCTGGTCCCCCCAAGACCCCATAGGGAACAAGTTGTGGTGTTGGGGAAAGGGGCGCCTCTCCATCGTCCCATTAGAGAAATTACAGAGTAATGTGGAGTATAGCAGAACTAGGTTGGAGTATGGCATCAAGTAGTAAATGGTACGTAACTGTGTTAATATTTCGGAATAGTGGTGCTTAGTACAGGTTTATTTCCTCAATCCGAATTTGAGGTATCCATGTTAGATAGGGTTGTTGAGGGAAAGGTACCAGAAAAAAAAAAAAAAAAGAAAAGGAAAGAGAAGAGGTGGGAAAGAGGAGAAAAAGGATAGGAAAGGAAAAGAGAGGGAAGAGGGTGGGTAAGTAGAGGGGGCTGGGGAGGCAGTAGGAGGAGGCAGTGCCATTGTTTTGGTTGTACTCTCTGTGAGAATATGTTGGTGCTAAGCCTATGGTTAGGTATTTTGGTAAGTTATAGTAGTCCAAGATTGTCTTTGGGGTTTCCACCGGATATCTTATGAGGGGTGGAGAGGCCATAGGGACCATCTGTGGATGAATTTTTCTGTTTGCAGGTTTGCTTTGGCAAATGAATATTCGAGGGAGGCATTTTCTGTGATTATCCGAGTTGTGGAGGTCATTTCAGGGGGTATTGGTTTTTTCCACAGTCTGGAAATTGCGAGTCTTGCCCCTATGAATATATGTGCCAGTATAGTTCTGAGGTTTTGGGGCCAAGCGGATAGCCCTATCCCAAATAGGGCCAGTTTAGGATCTGGTGTCATTCGGGTTTTGGTGATGGAGGAGGCAAGTTCAAATATTGATTTCCAGTATCGTTGTATGATAGAGCAGTTCCACCATATATGTGAGGCAGAGCCTATTTGTCCGCAGTTCCTCCAGCAATAAGGTGAGTAGTTGGGGTAGATGTGAGCCAGTTTTTCGGGTGTTAGATACCAGTTATGTAGAAGCTTTTGGGAGGCTTCCCAATGAGACAGGCATTTGGAGTGGGTAAGTGGGGTTCTAGAAGCCAAGTTCCATGTGTTTATGTCCGCTTCAAAGTGGAGGTTCTTTTCCCAGTACTCCATTGATGACATTTTCGTCTGATTGGGGTTGTTGGTCAGCAGTTGGTAGAAGGGGGTAATACCCAGGTGGGTGTTCGGGGGGGTATCCAGGAGAAGCAAGATTTTTAGAGGAGTGTTATTAGCCTCACAATGCTTGATTGCATGTAGTGCGTGTCGCACTTGTAGATATTTATAAAAGGTAGTTGCTTTGAGCTGGTATTTTTGGCATAGGTCTTGGTAGGTTGATAAGGTGTGGTTCTTATAGAGTTCAGCAATGTGGAGGATTCCCACTGATTCCCAGTCTGGTAGGCTGATGTGTGGGAATGCAGCTTCCAGGGATCTCAGTGGGAGTTTGTGCAGTGCTTGGACCGAGACTCCCTGGTTATTTTTCAAGAAGGAAGTCCATAATTTAATCGTAGATTTTATGGAGTCCATGTAGTGTGGCATGTTAGAGGTGGAGATCCAAAGGGCTCCTAGTAAGTGTTTCAGATTCAGATTTAGGGCAGTAGCCTCTATGTGGGCCCACGAGGAGCTGGCTGAGGGTGACCACCAACATCTTGTTTGGGAGAGGATCGTCGCTTTAGAATACGCTTGAATGTCAGGGGCCCCCATGCTGGCAGCTTTTGTGGGTTCACAGAGTATTGTTTTTTTCAGGCGCGGTTTCTTATAGTTCCATATAAAGTTTTGTATTAGTGTTTATATTTGTTTCAGTTGAATTCGGGAATATTGAAGAGGTAGGACTCGGAATAGATAAAGAATGTGTGGGAGTAAAAACATTTTGTCAATGCAATTCGTCCTGCCCAGGAGGCTACTCCAGTTTTCAGTGTGTTGCATAGTTTGGAGAGTGCAGTGGTCAGACTCATGTAGTTCAGGTTGCGGATTTTGGAAGTTGGGGATGTAAGTTGTACCCCTAGGTACGTAAGGGTATCGTTAGGGGCCCATTTAAATGGAACACTGTTTGCAATATGGTGTTTAGCCGTAGGGGATAAACTTACCAAGAGCATATGGGATTTTGAGTGGTTGAGCTTGTATAGGGAGATGTTTCCAAAATGCTCTAATAGTGTGCATAGTGGTGGGAAGGATTGCTCAGGTTCTGTCAGGAGGATAAGGATGTCGTCCGCATAAAGTCCTATTTTATGCTCAACTTTATTTATAGTGAGGCCAGAGATGGCAGAATTCTGCTTGATGTGTTCTGCTAGGGGTTCCATTATTAAGGAGAATATAATGGGGGAGAGTGGGCATCCTTGCCTGGTGCCATTGGATATGGGGAAGTGTGATGACATATAACCCGACGTCCATACTCTAGCGGAGGGATTAGTATATAGTGTTAGTATTGAGGAGAGGATACGGCCTGTAAACCCCAATTTCCCAAGTATTGCTCGCATGTAAGACCAACGTATGCGGTCGAAGGCCTTTTCGGCGTCTAGGGACAATAATACAGATGGTATTTTGTGGTGTTCTGCCCATTGAATCAGGTTTAAAAAACGCCTAGTACCGTCCGTGGTTTGTCTGCCGTAGACGAAGCCCATCTGATCTGGGTGCACCAATAGGGGGGTGATTTTAGCAAGTCTATTAGCTATCAATTTAGCATATATTTTTGTGTCCGTGTTCAATAAGGATATGGGCCTGATGTTTTGTGGGGTGTCAGTGGGTTTTCCAGGTTTGGGGATCGTGACTATGATAGATTCTAGGAATTCTGGGGGACAGTGTCCCGTGTCGGCTATCTGTTTTAAGGATTTTGTTAGGAAAAGAGTCAGGTATGGGGAGAATATTTTATAGCAGCAGTTGGAGAATCCGTCCGGTCCGGGGGATTTGTGAAGTGGTAGGGAGTTTATTACATTGTCAAGTTCTTGTTCAGTGAAGGGGGACGAGAGGTTCTGTAGGTGTTCAGAGGAGAGCGAGGGTAATTTTATGCTGTTTAAGAATCGGGATATGTCCTCTATTTGGGGGGTTGGTGATGGGTCAGTGTCTTTTAGATTATATAGGGTCGCGTAGTAGTTTCTGAATTGCTCCGCAATGTCGGCGGGGTTGATAATTTTCCGTTTGTCTTGGGCTGTGAGGTACGAAATTTTGGAGTTAATTGCTCTTTTTTTATATTGTCTGGCCAAGTAAGCTCCTGGTTTATTGCCTGAGGTGTATGAGGTCATTTTGAGGCGTTTGATAAAGAAGTCGTAGCTTTGTCGCATGGTTTGACTTAGTTGGAAGCGGAGGAGATTAATGTCCTCAGCAGTTTTGGGGTTATATTTTAACTTGTTTTGGGATTCTAGTGTTTTAATTTGGTCTGTCAGGGTCGTTATCCGTAGTGCTCGTCTCTTTTTCTCCTGCGCCGAGAGCTTGATCAGGTGTCCTCGCAGGACCGCTTTGTGTGCATTCCATAAAAGGATGGGGTCACTGTCATGTGTGTTGTTAGTTTCGAAAAATAATTTTATTTCTTTCTCGAGTAGAGGTTTATAAGTAGGGTCAGTAAGGAGTGAGGAGTTAACTCTCCAAGGGGAGTTAGATTTGGTGTTGTTTGAAAGCATTATATCAATAGAGCAGGGGGCATGGTCTGACCACGTGATTACTTCAATTGAGGAGTTCGAAACCTTCTGTAAGGTGTATTTGTCTGTGAGGAAGAGATCTATCCTGGAGTATGCCCCATGGGCGGGCGAGAAGAAAGTGAAGTCCCTTTCGCTACCGTCTGCACACCGCCATATGTCATAGAGATCTTCGTTGGCTATAAAGGATGCTAAGGCTGATGTTTTTTTACAAAAGGGGTTTGAGGAATCAATGGGTTTGAGGATTTCATTGAAATCCCCGCATATGACAAGGGTTTTTTTTTTGTATTCCTGAATTTTTTTTAAGAGAGTTTTATAGAACTTGGGGGAAGGGTTATTCGAGGCATAAACGTTCACTATGGTCAATCTGGAGTTGTTATAAATAGCGGATACTATAATATATCTGCCATTGGGGTCTGCTTCCACTTTGAGCAGTTGGAATGCAAAAGTATTTTTAACCGCGATCATTACTCCTCTTTTTTTGGAGTTTGTACTGGCGGTAAATATGAGTGGAAATCTAGGATGGGTGCATTTCGGGGGATTGCTATGGTGAAAATGTGTCTCATGTATGCAGATCACATCGCATTGTGATGCGAGTGCTTCTCTCCAAAGGAGGGATCGTTTGTAGGGGCTGTTCAGTTCCTTAACTTTAAGGGAGAGAATTTTTAAAGCCATATGTGGTTATATGGGTTGCAGTAATGAATGCAGCTGTGCACATAGCAGCTTGGAAGATCACTTCTCTCCTGTACATAGACAAGACATTCACATAGAGCATAAATTCAATCATGTAAGTTAACCGTAGTTTTTATAAGAAGGTTGGCACTGCCTCCTATGGAGCATGTGGGGGGTGTGGGGGACAGAAGAAAGGAAGAAAAAGAAGAGGAAGTCAGAGGATAAGAAGTAAGGCAAAAGTATGCGTACCTAGTACGCTTCTCAGTGGGAGGAAGGTAAGTAATCCCTGCGCTCAACTGGGACAATACTAAGATAAGTAACATTAGTAACACAGTGAGACGGGCCGCTAACACAGGGGCCAACAATGTCGGATGGTTGTAGGGTTCCTTTATCTGGCCTGAGTGTTAAAGTGTTCATTTGTTTGTCACGTTGCGCCAGTCACTTTGTAGATGATTTGATTTGGACCGGTTGGAGGTCTCGCCGGCTGGTGATTGGTTAATGCCCCAGTTTTGGAGCTGTTTTAGCCCTTGCTTCAGTTGGGTGATAGTGGTAGATTTCCCCAGATGTGTCACTATTATTTTGGTGGGGAATCCCCACTTATACATGACATTCTGCTCCTGCAAAGCTTTCGTAATAGGTGCTAGCTCTCTTCTTTTTTGGGCTGTGTATGCGGAGATGTCTGAGTAGACGGATAGGTGGCCGTACGGCTCAGGGAATGGAGAGGCGTTCCTGGCTGCCCTTAAGATTTTTTCTTTAGTAGTAAAGAAATGAATGCAGAGCAGGACATCCCTGGGTTTGTCTGCTGCAATATGTGGAGGCTTGAAGGTCCTGTGGGCTCTATCTATAATGAGCTCATGCGGTATTAACGTGGGTACCAGGGTGCTGAATAGGGTCTGGAGGTATTGCGGGAGGTCCGGGGGGTGGATAGACTCTGGGACTCCTCTTATTTTAAGGTTGTTCCTTCTGGAATGGTCCTCGAGGTCTGTGAGCTTAGCTTGCACCCTCTGCAGCTCATTAGTTTGGTATTTGTGGGCATCCACCATTTCATTGTATGCCTGGGTGAATTCCGTTAGCTGTCTCTCCACTTTATCTGTACGGTCCCCCAATTCGTCTACTTGTATTTGGATTCTTGAGTTAAATCTAGTGATATCCTTTTGTATGCCCTTTTGGAGCATTAGCAACATTTGCTTCAATGTGTGTTCTGATACAGCATTGTCTGTGGTGGGAGCATTTGCAAGGGAGTCAGCCATTCCATCCACATCCTCATCCTCCTCGTCGCTTCCCCCCTGCCTCTCAGTGCCCTGAGTGTGGATAAGTTTCTTCCTTACCGTGTGTTGTGGAGAGGGGAATGGGGACGAGGCTGCCCTTTTATTCCTGTCTGGGGTAGAACTGTCCATCAGATAGATTGCCTGATCCTCTGTAGCAGAGCGCGGCGGGGGAAGCGTGTGTTCGTTCGCCGACTCTTCGTTTGGCGCCATCTTGGGCTCTATGCGGCCTGGAGCTGCCGAAGAATTCTGTGAGGTGGCGGGGCTCAGGCGGTTTCATGCCTTGTTTGCGGGGCATCCTGGCAGGTTGCGGGGACCTTCAGAGCCGGTTCTAGCTGTGTGGCTGCTCTGTGGCTGTCGTTAGGCCGGTGAATCTGTCCCGTGTCAGCAGAGCTTTCTCTTTAGGCGGCCATTCAGTAGCGCGGCCAGGCTCCGCCCCTGACACATTGGACATTTTCACTTAGGGGTGTACTCACTTTTGTTGCCAGCGGTTTAGACATTAATGGCTGTGTGTTAAGTTATTTTGAGGGGGCAGCTAATTGTACATTGTTATACAAGCTGTGCACTCACTACTTTACATTGCAGCAAAGTGTCATTTCTTCAGTGTTGTCACATGAAAAGATATAATAAAATATTTACAAAAATGTAACGGGTGTACTCACTTTTGTGAGATACTGTATATAATACATAAGAGGATGTGATCTGTCATCACCACAATGGTTTACCTCCATCCCTAATATGCGTATACAAAGGAAGGAGATTGGTCTTGGGACTTTAAATGAGGTATACCACTAGCAAAAAAGAGGTACACAGAGTATAAAAAGTATGTTGTTTATTCACACACTGAATAAATTATTACAGTACTACAGGATTATCATAATGTCATATAAGTTACAATCATCCGGCCACAATGGACCACGGTGATGGAACATGGCATAATGCATAATAACTGGTCAAGAAATTCATAAATATACAGTACATGATAAAATTAGATCAAAACCAATAACATGATGGATGATGCAGAAATTAATTAATTGAAGCATTGATAAGACTCTACGTGTTTCGTGGTGCAATAGCCACTCATCAGGAGTGCAATGCTGTATTTGTTATAACTGTAGACACGAAAAAGGTCACGTGTTAGTTAACCTCCTTATGAATTAAGGGCAAAGGTAGAAAGGTACGATATGTTACTTACATATAAACTTGTAAAAGCGTGGCCCAACTCGAGAGAGGGAAATGCCAAAATAATGTCTGCCCCGGGGCTGAGGTGGGGAAATCCCGTCCACAACGAGGGGGGTACAGGCAGGTACAGGCCATATAGGAGGGTGTAGTGCATGCCAAGGTAAGAGGCATGGGAAGGACAATCTTACCCCAAAGTAACCTATAATAATGTCAGACATAAGAGATTCAATTAAGTATATTGGTATATTACCAAGTAAGAGCATATAGGTGAAACTGGAGTTGATAAATCGGGAGAGTGTCACTGCTTTCCAACAGTATAGGAAAAGTGGAAAAAGTAATAGGGAACCTAAACCACAAGATTGAAGATAAAAACAGGAATAGAAAGTGTCATGGTGTAGGAATGAGAAGGTTAAACCAGTGAACAGTGCAAAGAAAGGAGTGTAAAGGATGAGGGATGGAGCTATGCCAGTGGGGACCATGCACCACAGACACAGGGAAACCCATCGGACAGAACCTAAATGCCACAAGGTGAGCTGAAAAGGTGGTTAGAGAGCCATGGAAAGAGGCTTACCCAGTTGAGGTAAATGTGACGAGTTGTGCAGGACATGCTCCGTGAATGAAAGGACCAGGAAGGAGGTGTGTTGGCCAGGCACTACCTTTAAATGCCCCACGTGGGAGGCGGGTCCCCACCAGCGTCATGCAGGCGCAGATGGGAGACAGGTGTGGAGAACAGATCATGATTGCGGCGCATGTGCTGGGAATCAGATCACACACACCCGCACCCTGCGCCTGATGGAATAATTATCCCCCCGCCTCACGGTTGGGAAAGTGCCATGGGCGGGGCGTGTAGGCATAACGCCGATGCATGGGAGGAACCCCCCGCCTGCCCCCCAAGGGGGGAAGGGGCAGAGGATACTGCCGTGGATCGCAGCCCCGGGACAGACACAGAAGGCTGTCCCCCAATCTGAGCTGGGTAGATGTCTTAGAGTGGACGATCTGGAAGGATGTATCTAAAGACTGGATGTGTAAAATGAATGACAGTGTGCAAATTGAAACGAAAATCCAATAAATCATATTGGGGAGTGGTGTGACAGATCACGAGGGACCAGGGTGTCTTCCACCCAAATATTGCAATACATAAGAGAATGTGATCTGTCACAGTGGTATACCTCCATCCCTAATATGTGTATACAAAGGAAGGAGATTGGTCTTGGGACTTTAAATGAGGTATACCACAAGCAAAAAAGAGGTACACAGAGTATAAAGAGTATGTTGTTTATTTACACACTGAATACAATATTACAGTACTACACGATCATAATGTCATATAAGTTACAATCATCCGGCCATGATGGGCCACGGTGATGGAGTATGGCATAATGCATAATAACTGGTCAAGAAATTCATAAATATACAGTACATGATAAAATTAGATCAAAACCAATAACATGATGGCTGATGCAGAAATTAATTCACTGAAGCATTGATAAGACGCGTTTCGTGGCGCAATAGCAACTCATCAGGAGTGCATTGCTGTATTTGTTATAAATGTAGACGTGAAAAAGGTCATGTGTTAGTCAACCTCCTTATGAATTAAGGGGAAAGGTAGAAAGGTACGATATGTTACTTACATATAAATTTGTAAAATCGTGACCCAGCTCGAGAGAGGGAAAAGCCAAAATAATTATTCCATTCTGCAATTGTGATCTGCTCTCCACACCTGTCTCCCACCTGCGCCTGTATGACACTGGTGGGGACCCGCCTCCCACCTGGGGCATTTAAAGGTAGGGCCTGGTCAACACACCTCCTTCCTGGTCCTTTCATTCATAGCTCCATCCCTCATCCTTTACACTCCTTTCTTTGCACTGTTCTCTGGTTAACCTTCTCATTCCTACACCATGACACTTTCTATTCCTGCTTTTATCTTCACTCTTGTGATTTAGGTTTATTATTAGCTGAATTAGCTGTATATAGTCTACTACACTAAAGGCATTGTGTATATATATATATATATATATATATATATATATATATATATCCCATTCAGATCTGCGCTATTGCCGAAGTACGGCTCCAGCGTGGATCTGAATTGCCGGGTGGACGTCCATGGATGTCCTGGCCATGTGCGCGCTGCTGGCGCGCACTCACAGGTGGCGGTGCATGCGTGCGCCCGCCACACGATGAGTGGGCGTGCTCGCGGGTCGGGTGGACTCGATTTCCGCCCGAGACCCGGGATCCCCTGTCAGACCTGCAGAACGGGGAACTGCCAATGTAAACACGGCGGTTCTCCGTTCTGTTGAAGGGGAAAAGACAGATCTACTGATCCCTGTCACTGTGATCAGTTAGATCTGTTTTGTCCTGACCAGCCCCTTCCCCCCATAGTTAGAACCCACCCAGGTAACACTGTTAACCCTTTCACTGCCCCCTTCAGGTTAACCCCTTCACTGCCAATGACATTTATACAGTAATCAGTGGACATTTAAATTTCTGATCGCTGTATAAATGTCATTGGTCCCAAAAAAGTGTCAAAAATGTCTGACATGTCCGCTGCAATATCGCAGTCCCGATAAAAATCGCAGACCGCCGCCATTACTAGTAAAAAATAAATAAATAATAAAAACGCCATAAATCAATTCCCATAGTTTGTAGACAAGATAACTTTTGTACAAACCAATCAATATACGCCGATTGCGATTTTTTTTTTACCAAAAATATGTAGAAGAATATATATCTGCCAAAACTGTTGAATCATTTTTTTTTTATTAGTTTTTTTTGGATATTTATTATAGCAAAAAGTAAAAAATATTGTTCTTTTTTAAAAATCATCGCTCTTTGTTTGTTTATAGCGGCGATCAGAAATGACGCAGAGGGGATCAAATACCACCAAAAGAAAACTCTATTTGTGGGGAAAAAAATTATATAAATTTAGTTTGGGTACAACGTCGCACGACCGTGCAATTCTCATTCAAAATGCGACATAGCTGAAAGCCAAAAATTGGTCTGGGCAGGAGGGGGGTTTAAGTGCCCAGTAAGGAAGTGGTTAAGGGCTCATTCTCACAGGTATTCTGCTTG
>BLSH010118781.1:49488-61570 GCA_018402905.1 Glandirana rugosa
AGCCAAAACCGGCTAAATCTAAGAAGGAGTATAAAAACCATTTTTTTTTATCGTTAGACGCAAATAACTAACCAAACGTGTTTTCATTTTTATAGCACTGATCGCTGTATAAATGCCAATGGTCCCAAAAAAGTGTCAAAATGGTCCGACATGTCCGCTGCAATATCGCAGTACCACTAAAAATTGCAGATCGCCTCCATTACTAGTAAAAAATAAAAAAAAATTAAAACCCCAGAAATGAATTCTCATTGTCCGTAAACGCAGCAACTTTTGTGCAAACCAATCAATAAACGCAGATTGCTATTTTTTTTTACCAAAAATATGAGGAAGAATCTAAATCGGCCAAAACCGATGGAAGAAAAAGTTTTTTTATATTTTTTTTTGGATTTGTATTTTAGCAAAAAGTAAGAAATCTGGGGTTTTTTGCAAAATTGTCGCTCTTCTTTTGTTTATAGTGGCAATCAGAAATGATGCAGAGGTGATCAAATACCACCAGGTGGTGGGCTCTATTTGTGGAAAAAAAAGGACACAAATTTCGTTTGGGTACAACGTCGCACGACTGGGCAATTGTCAGTTAAAGCGACGCAGAGCCGAATCGCAAAAAGTGCTCTGGTCCTAAAGTGGGAAATCCTTCCGGGGCTGAAGTGGTTAAGATGGCTAGGCTTGCTACAGGAGTAACACCTGCGATTGTCATTCAGGACGGGCTTGGCGTCAGGAACTGCAGTTTCAGGCCGCTGAGAAGCTTGATTGGCCGACAGAGGAGGGGTCACTACGTGCGATTTTCCCCCTTTCCAGCCATTCAGTGGGGTCTTGCGATGGTCCAATACCCGAGTGCTGATAAAGGTATCTGCCAGTTCTGCTGCGGCTTTAGCAGAACCGGGCTTCCGCTCTAGCACAAACTCTCTGACGTCTGGAGGACAGATGTGCAAAAGCTGATCTTCAATCATGAGATCTTTCAGGGCCTCAGAATAATTAGCTTTCAGGCCCCCTAGTCCACTGTTGGAATGTGGTATGTAAATGGCTTACCACATCCATATAGGAGTCCCCAGGCCCCTTTTGCAGGGACCTAAACCGTTTTCGGTACACTTCCAGGGTTAATCGATACTTCTGAATGTAAATGCAGAAATCACTGCGCTAAAAATTTTCAAAATAAATAAATGAATGAATCGATCAATGAATCAATCAAACAATATCGAGCAGCTGCTATGTGAATAATAAAAGATCAGAAAAAAGTCAACTATATCTGTGATAGTGAAAGCAGCGCTATAGTCAAATTAATAAACTCATGCAAAATAAATCTTGTGCAAAATGCAAAAAAGTGCTGGTGCAAAATATCAACAGTGCAACATAATATATAAAGTGCAAAAGAAAGTCCTCTTTGTATTAAGCGGCTACGATGTTTCAAAAACAAAGTCCTTCACCACTGATCACCGCATGCGTGTGCACACATTGGGGGCTCACTAGAGATCAAAAGGTATATCAGCTCGTCTTTCCAAAGATAACAGGGGGCTCATCCCAAAGCAACTTCTTAAGGATCACCTTCACAAGGGCTCGTTACTCAAATCTAATGATCCCAACAAGAGATCATATGCGAGTGCGAATAAAACAGATGAAAGGCAGGTGTTCAGCCAGCTTCAGGAAGTAGGTCCAGACTTGTGTTTCTCTAGCTATTGGGATCTGCGCACAGTTGACACTAGATTACAGAGAAACACAAGTCTGGACCTACTTCCTGAAGCTGGCTGAACACCTGCCTTTCATCTGTTTTATTCGCACACGCAAATGATCTCTTGTTGGGATCATTAGATTTGAGTAACGAGCCCTTGTGAAGGTAATCCTTAAGAAGTTGCTTTGGGATGAGCCCCCTGTTATCTTTGGAAAGACGAGCTGATATACCTTTTGATCTCTGGTGAGCCCCCAATGTGTGCACACGCATGCGGTGATCAGTGGTGAAGGACTTTGTTTTTGAAACATCGTAGCCGCTTAACCCAAAGAGGACTTTCTTTTATATTGCACTGTTGATATTTTGCACCAGCACTTTTTTTGCATTTTGCACAAGATTTATTTTGCATGAGTTTATTAATTTGACTCTAGCGCTGCTTTCACTATCACAGATATAGTTGACTTTTTTCTGATACTTCTGAAGGATTGCCACCTTTATGGCATCGCAATCTTTGTCCTGCTCCTCTGGCAGGTCGACATACGCATCCAGGGCCTTGCCTTGTAGCCCTGGGGTCAGGTACTGGGCCCATTGTGCTGGGGGCAAATGGTACTGAAATATAGCAGCTGGGCTTGCAGGCAGAGAGGTATCCCTGTGCTCTAGGGATCCAGGATGCTGGGCCTGTCACTGCTGCTGTTGGAGCCTCAACATCTCCAATTTGTGCTGACTAGAGTTGATCGAACCTCTGGAAGTTCGAGTTCAGCTGGTTCGGCCGAACTTCGGGACAAAGTCCGGGTTCGGGTCCGGACTGGACCCAAACTTTGACACGGACCCCAAACCCCATTGAAATCAATGGGGACCTGAACTTTTAGGCACAAAAATGGCTGTAACAAAGTCCTGGAAAGTCCTAGAGGTCTGCAAAAGGAAGGAAAATGGGGGTAAGAGTAGGGCAATTGCCCAACAAAGAAATGGGGATAGGGAAATAACTTAAAATAATTTTTAACCTAAAATCACATAAAAAAATAAAAAATGGAGGTGGATGTGGAGTTGGAGGTTGAGGAGGTGGTGAAAGTGGCGGTGGAGGAGGTAGCCAACACTCTTTTTTTTATTTTTGGAATTTTTTGTTTGTTTTTTAAACCAGCAATATAGATGCACTTTTTATTTTTGTGCAAGAAACAATAATCTGTCCCTTTAACCACTTCAGCCCCGGAAGGATTTCCCACTTTAGGACCAGAGCACTTTTTGCGATTCGGCACTGCGTCACTTTAACTGACAATTGCGCGGTCGTGCGACGTTGTACCCGAATGAAATTTGCGTCCTTTTTTTCCCACAAATAGAGCTTTCTTTTGGTGGTATTTGATCCCCTCTGCGTCCTTTCTGACTGCCGCTATAAACAAAAGAAGAGCGACAATTTTGCAAAAAAAACAAATTTCTTACTTTTTGCTAAAATACAAATCCAAAAAAAAAATATAAAAAAACATTTTTTTCCATCGGTTTTGGGCGAATTTCTATTCTTCCTCATATTTCTGGTTAAAAAAATCGCAATCGGCTTTAATTGATTGGTTTGCGCAAAAGTTGCCACGTTTATGGATGATGAGAATTCATTTCTAGTCCACAATCAGATCGTTCAGTAATGCAGGATGAGATGTTCTATAATATCTGCAATTTGTCCCTCACAGAGCCAGCAGCATCCTCTCCCTAAAGTATCCTGAGAGCATATGACATGCAGCACGGTGACTCCAGCCCCATATAGAGGCTGGGTCACATGGTGCACTGGCCAATCACAGCCATGCCATTAGTAGGCATGGCTGTGATGGCTTCTAGGGAAAACCAGTGAAACATTTGTTGATTGGCTGCCCTTGGCAGCTTTTTAACACGTGTAGTAAAATACCAGAACCCTGGACCCGAAATCTGACTTTTTTTGAAAAGTCCGGGTTCGGGTCCGGGTCCCGGACACCCAAAAGTTCGGTACAGACCCGAACTTTACAGTTCGGATTCACTCAACTCTAGTGCTGACGATCAGCCTCCCTCTCAGCCCAGCATTCTGCAGCCTCTCTCTCAGCCGTAGCCTGGAATTCCTCTCTCTCAGCCCGGCATTTCTCTCAGCTGCAGCCTAGTGTTCCAGAAACTGCAGGTACAACCCAGGATTCGTATTGCTGAGGCGCTGTAGTGTTTCCTGCAGTTGAGGAGAGTCTATGCTGGTTGCATGCAATGGGTCTGGCCTGCTCCTGCTGTGGCTTGGAGTGGACATTCAGTGGTATTCCCGTGTCAGTCTCTGTGTGCCCATCCTGTGAGGCCGTCCAGTCTGAACCACTTGCCTCTGGAGTATCAAGAACCCCTTCAGCTTCAAGTTCCCCCAAGTTCTGGTATGCTCGGATATCATACTCCTGTAGAGCGTTTATCAGTCCTTCGCGAGTTTTGTTACTGGTGTCAAGGCCTCTTGTTGTACACTCAGCAGTCAGGTCATCTTTGTTCATCTTCTTATACACTGATGGCCCAGACATTTTGCAAGCAGAAAAGATAGAACAAAAAGCAGAGATAGAAAGGAGCTGTAGGAAGGAGTTGTTGCTGTATGTCTCTTAAAAAAACAAAAAATATGCACCAGCTTGTCTCTAAGGACTGTTTCCAAAAACGTTACAATCCTTCAGCGCAGAGCTAATTCCTAACAATGCACTGAATGCTCTTAAGGCGTAACTATCCGACCTCTGCCAACCAATATGTGACGAACACGGGCATCAGATCACTGCCCTCCTCACCAACTGGTGACCAGGGACCCCCCTGATCTAATTGCGCGCTTGTCACTACGCAACAATGCCACTCTCAGCTGCTTTCAGCACAAAGATTTCCCAGTTTGCGGGACCACTGTCTAAATGCCAGCCGCCTGAGAGCGATTGTTACTGGGCTAATTCAAACAATTAACCCTTTCTCTGCCACACTAACCTTTTTTGATCTGGAGTGTTAGGTCTCCAACAATTAGCAATACCAATTATGATTTCATAATAACCACCTGTAACACACGCTGTCACCACAGACAGGTATATTCAGATGCGTTATTTTAAAAACAGTAGCGCTCTTCAAAGGAACAGATTTGTGATAGTTACATTAAGAGCTTTAGGGACAAGTTTAACACTTTTCAGAATAAGGTTTAATAATGAGAAGGTCAAGTTTTAGGTCAGTAAAATATTTACAGAAAAATAAAAAAATGAGACATAAAATACAGCAGCAAAGAAAACAGAATGAAAGTACTTGCTTTTGAATGTCCGTGATCAATCAGTGGTTCGAGGATGATTCCCTGGTTCTCTGATGTTGGTTCGTTGATGGAAAATGAGAACTGCAAGTTGGTCTTAGCAGTCCCTTTTTCTCTGGGTGACAAGGGGTGGAGCCGTATGCCCCTGACCACTCACATGAGTGAGGCGGACTCGTAGGCTGTCCAGGGCGGCTGTGAAATGCAATCTTCCCTAATTCCCAATTTCTGTATGAAAATCATATCTCGGGATCGGATCCCCGGGCAAACCTCACATTAAGGAATTCAAGCTCAGCATACACAGTGCATTCAAATAAGTCTTACACGGCGGTATTATCACTCTCTGTTACCCTGGGCAGAGGAAAAACTAGTAGTGGTTCCCTGTACGATCGAAGTCTTTGAAGTTTAGACTTTATTTATTCAATATAAATGTCCACATTCAAATATGAACGTGTTATTGATTTTGTTACACAATATAGTAGGTAGCCATCACATCCTGGTAATGAACGGGTTGATACTTCGACGTTCATTACGGACGTCATTTCCTGTTGGTACGAGGTTGTTTACCTAAGCAGGATATGATGTGTCCCAGGAGGCGGAACTTCACCTCCGCCTGCATGGTGGGATAGGCTGTTCCTATAGTAAGTGACGTTTTCGGCACGAGCGTCACTTCCCATTATTGTGTACTGAGGAAATGATGTCCCTCTACACTCAAGTAGGAAGTGATGCAATTTTCGGAGGCGGGATGCCACCTCCGCCTACCTGATATTATTGGCCGTTCCTGCAGGAAGTGACGCTTCTGAAACAAGCATCATTTCCTGTTATTATATGCAGAGGAAATGACGTTCTGGAATGACGGACGTTCTGCTTCCAGTTCAGACAAGGTGGATGTTCCACGTAGTTGGACACCCCCATTGTCACTATTTTGACCATTCATAAATGTGCACCTCCCTTTTTGGGATGTAATCTGGATTCTAACGTCTGCCATTCACAGATTTCCCCTCCCAGTTAGGATGTAGATGTCCTGTGTATGTCAGCAATATAGGTCCTATCGATGCTTCTATCTTCTGTAGATTTACTAATACCCATACAGTTGCATGTATCACATAATATGAACTAGATGAAATGTGGTTCTATGTGAAATTATTCAGAATGGAGTTGACATATCTTTGCAAGTATGATTGAAAGAGAGGCTTGGCACACAAGCCACCCGCCGCCATTTTGTTACGTGGGGGTGGAGACTCATTGTAGTCGGTTTTATATCATTTATAAATATAGTGCAGTATGAGCAAGATGCCTATGCCCCTGTGGAAGTCTTTGTAGACGAAACGCGTTGGGTAGGCGATCCTGCTCCCATCTACTGCACCAATATTACTCATCAACTTGGAATTCCATGTGCTTGTTACAAGATTTTAGCATGTAAGTGCAATAAATTTATAATAAACCTTTCCTGGTTATACAGTATCACACTATGTAGCATTTTATTTTCTACTGAGGCTAGCGGTGGTACTATGCGGATCCCTATACTTTTATCCCCACACCTGGAGTTTGGTCCCTTGAAGTGGTTGGAGGACCGCTTTTTTACTTTCGCCCCAATCCGTGGATGCTGGATGTCCTGGGTGCCTGTGCTGAACTCGACCTACATGCCTGTAACCAGTTACATCTGGTAAGAGTACCCTATTCATACATGGTGGTGGTCTCACCCTGCATGGTTGAAGATTAATTTCACGTTTCATTTACGTTTTAGTTGTTTTGAACTTCCCCATGTTTCACATTTCAAGAGACAATTTTCTTAATTGGTTGACTAATTTAATGTAATCTCACCACATCACAGTGCAATATCACCCTGATGTTTATATTTTTTCATTTCTTTATTTGTATGTATGTTTAAGACTTTTTCCTTTATGCACTTATCACTTTAAATAGTGGGTTTACTACTATTTTCATGTACATATGCTCTGCACGTTTTTTGATATTCGTGTTATTGATATGTCATGTTCCTAACTGAAGTTCTGAACGGTGTGTATTTTTTTGTACGTTTTAGGCAGAGGTGGGGGGTCGCTGCCAAGTCATGTCTCTTGTGTCCTGATTTATGATTCTCGTACATCCTGAGCTTCTTTTGATGTTCGCTAGCTAGGTTTTATATGGCCGGCTAACATAAACAGAACTATATAAACCTTCTCTCCATGGCTTAGGATAACAATTTCCAGGTGGCCTTCTAGAATTTCCACATGGAACAGGGAGGAGGGAGTGTGTGAGAGGGGTTTGCCTTGGGAGATTGCCAGTTTTAAAAACTATCATGCGTCCTCTGACAAAATGGAGTCAGCTCTGCATGCGTCTCGTGCGTGATATCATTACATTGTGTGTGTCTCACACGTGATATCATCACGCCTCAATTCTTTAAGGGCTAAAATGATCACTAACAACTCTCTGTCCACAATCTCGTAATTGCATTCCGCAGGAGACTATTTCTTGGAAAAGTAGCCACAAGGAGGCATAGCATTCTCCGAGGTAGGATGTTGCAACAGAAAGGCACCAACTCCAGTTTCAGATGCATCAGCCTCAAGGATGAAAGGCAATGTAGGATCAGAATGTACCAACACAGGAGCAGAAACAAAGGCAGCCTTGAGACTTTCAAAGGCACTAATGGAATCCGGAGACCAATTCTTTAGGTTACCGCCCTTCCTGGTCATATCAGTCAGGGGTTTGACCAGAGACAAGAAGTTAAGAATAAACTTCCGATAATAATTGGCAAAGCCAAGAAAACATTGCAGTGGACATAAACCGATGGGTCGGGGCTACTGTAGAACTGCCGAAAGTTTCTCTGGGTCCATTGAAAAACCAGCAGTGGAAATTACATTACCCAGGAATTTAACCTGTTCACAATGGAACTCACACTTCTCTAATTTACAATGCAGTGTATTACCTCTTAGCCTCTGAAGCACACGGCAGACATCTGTGTGGTGGCTCTCTAGGGAATTGGAAAATATGAGGATGTCATCAAGATAAACCACCACACATAGCTGCAACAAATCTCGGAGGACATTGTTGATAAATTCCTGAAAAACTGCCTGAGCGTTGCAAAGACCAAACGTCATTATGGGGTATTCATATTGGCCTGTTCTGGTATTAAATGCAGGTTTCCATTCATCACCCTCCTTGATCCTCACAAGATTGTATACCCCTTTCAAATCAAGGTTTGTGAAAACCGTTGATTGCTTGAGGCGGTCAAATAACTCCGTAATCAACGGAATCGGATAAGCATTCTTAATCATGAAGCAATTGAGACCCTTATAATCAATACCAGGTCTCAGTTCACCACTCTTCTTTTTTCACAAAGAAGAAACCAGCACCAGCAGGAGAGGAGGATTTGTGGTTGAATCCTCAAGAAAGTGCGTCTGCAACATACTCTTCCATGGTTTTGTCCTCCGAGACAGACAAAGGGTAAACCCGGCCACGAGGGGGTATGGCACCAGGTTGAAGGTCAATTGTGCAATCATCCGACCGGTGTGGAGGCAAACTACCGGCTTGATCTTTGTCAAAGACATCGCTAAATTTGCGGTACTCCTCCGGAAGGGAGGAGAGTGAAGAGGTGCACAAGATCTTAGCCACTTTCTGAAAACATGTCTTACAGCATTGTGGCAACCAGGAAAGAACCTCAGCACAAAGCCAATCAAAAGAGGGGTTATGCCTCTGTAACCAAGGATAGCCAATAATCACCGGGAAATGAGGTGAGGAAATTACTTGGAATTGGATTATCTCATGGTGAAGAGCCCCTATGGCCATGGTCAATGGAGCATTCTCAAGAGTCACATGGGCAGGCTGTAGAGGTCTCCCATCAATAGCCTCAATGGCAAGTGAAGTGGCACGAAGCTGCAGTGGAATCGAGTGCTTAGACACAAAAGCACCATCTATGAACAGGCCTGCAGTCCCAGAGTCGATTCGAGTCTATATATTGATGGACGACTCAGACCAAGAAAGGGTAACCAGAACCAGGGGCTTATCCTTCAGGATAACTGGGGACATAACAACACCACTTACAGTCTGTCCCCTACAGGACCTCAGGTGCAAGCGTTTCCCAGACGAATAGGACAAGACTTCAGAAAGTAACCTGACTGGCCACAATAAAGGCACAATCTCTCCCTCCTCTTAAAGGCCCTTTTATCTGCAGAGAGACGTGTGAAGTCCAACTGCATGGGTTCTACTTCAATGGCAGACTTGGTACCAGGAGACATGGGAGGTGAGGGAGGCAAGGGCGGGACTGCAAAGCTCGGACCCAAACGTACAGGAGGCTTCAGCAAGCACTCCTTAAAGGAAGGTCTCTCTTGGAGTCTGGAGTCAATGAGGATAGCAAACGTGATCAACTTCTCCAGCTCAGTGGGTATGTTTTGGGCTGCTATCTCATCTTTGATGTTATCTGAGAGGCCATGAGAAAAAGCAGCCACGAGGGCCTTATTGTTCAAAGCAACCTCTGCTGCCAGAGTAAGGAATTCAATGGCATAATCAAACTTTGTTTGATGGACATGAGGCTCTTTGCAGCAGAAGTGGAGAGTGCGGGAAAGTCAAATACCCTTTTAAAGGGTAACTCAGGACGACTGGGATTTGCATCTTCCATAGAGGGTTTGCCCAGGCCAAGGCTCTCTCAGAAAGCAAAGAAATGAGGAAGCCTACTTTGCTTCTGTCTGTGAGAAACACCTGGGGCAGCATCTCAAAGTATATCCCAACCTGGTTGAGAAACCCTCTGCATTTAACTGTATCGCCACCAAATTGCTGGGGAAGCGGAACGGAACCGGACATACCTCTTATAGTGGTAATATTCGAGACAGGTGCCTGCACAGAGACTGGAGCAGCAGAAGCGACGGCCTGTGACACAGGTTGTACCGGAACAGCCACAGTGGGAGGATCCAGGTAAGCAGTGTGAACCAGGAGAGTCTGTAATGCCATGGCAAACTGATCCAAGAGGTGATCCTGCTCATCCAATCTGGAAAAATATTACCAGCAAGTGAATTGCCTGCATCTTTTGAATTCATGGCCTTCGTCTTCCGTCAGGAACCATGAATCAGACTGAGACAGAAGTGCAGTAAAAATCACATTTTTTAATAAAATGGTAAAATAGTAAAAACAGAGCAAACGTAATCAAAACATACCTATCGTTCGGTAACCAGAGCAGGTAGTCGGAACAAGCCAGTGAAACAGGAATCCAGTGATCAGCGTAGTAGAGGCAGCAAACAGCATCAGGAACCAGAAGGGAAGTCAGCCAGTCAAAGTCTTTAATCCAGAAATCAGCGTAGTCAGAGGCAGCAAACAGGATCAGGAACCAGAAGGGAAGTCAGCCAAGCAGTCTTTAACAGGAAACCACAGCAGAGAGTATCCGGATATGTTGACTAGGCGAAGGCATAGGAGATATGATCCAGGCAGTTTAAATAGCCAGCAGGGCTAGCTGAAGAGCAAGAAATGATGACTACGTGAGTCACTGTGGAATGAAGAGTTCTGGCAATTAACCGACAGCTGAGCAACTTGAGCTCTAAGAAGGAGGGCTGAACCCAGTCCTGACACCTGTATATGCAGGTTATAATGCTTGTTTAGCATAGGGGTTCTAATAGGATTAGTTAACTTACTCCACAATCCTAAACGCTTCCCCCAACTAGTTCTGGTAGTGACTATCAGAACCCCCCAAATCCACTCTTATTTTCTGTTCATGTGTCACCTGCTGTCTTATCGAAGTCATCATATGCAAAGAGAAGTTGTATGTTATCTATTGCACATGGCATTCTCCCTTGAAAAAGGGATCCTCACAAGTTCCAAAGCATTGACTAGTGATACCTGTTGCTTTATGTGAATAAAGGACATTTTTATAATACTGAGTTGTACTGGTGAAGTCTAATTCCTTTTATATATAATGTAAGAATAGGGCCCCTGCTGGTTTGTCAATTATAAAGTCAAGAGATCACCCACATTCTATGATCGAAGGGAAGAAGACTAGTGTTGGCTGCTGTAGAACTATGAAACAAGGTAAGTATTTCTCTCTTTTGAAGCCCCACTAGACCTAACAAGTAGAGTTGAGCGAACCCGGACTGTAACGTTCGGGTCTGTACCGAACTTTGGGGTGTCCTGGACCCGACCCCGAACACGGACATTTCAAAAAATGTTCGGGTTCGGGTTCTGGGTTCTGGTAGTTGATCACACATGTTGAATAGCTGCAGGGCAGCCAGTCAACAAGCGTTTCACTGGTTTGCCCTTAGAAGCCATCACAGCCATGCCTACTAATGGCATGGCTGTGATTGGCCAGTTCACCATGTGACCCAGCCTCTTTATAAGCTGGAGTCACTTGATGATGCAGTCACATGCTCTCTGAGACTCTGACTAGTGTAGGGAGAGGAAGCCAGCGTTTTTGTGAGGGACAGATTGCAGACATTTTAACATCTAATCCTGCATCCTGAGATTACTACTACTGTTGCTCTGAGGGACAGATTGCAGAAATTTGAGCTTTCACATACTGCTGCTTTGAGTGACAGATTGCAGATCAAACCCTGCATAACACAACGATCGCTACGATCGTACACAACGATCAGATTGTGGGAGTAATTTGAGATTTCACATACTGCTGCTTTGAATGACAGATTGCAGATCAAACCCTGCATAACACAACGATCGTTATGATCGTACACAACGATCAGATTGTGGGAGTAATTTGAGCATAATTTTGCATTACACAACAATCTGACTGCACTAATTAGAGGCTTCTGCTTAGAGGGACAGATTATTGTTCAAAAATCATCTCCTAGTTCTAAAGGGAGAGCTTCCAGCTGTTGGTGTGAGCGGTGCATTTCTTGCACCAAAATAAAAAGTCAGTCTACGTTGGTGTTTTCAAAAAAAAAAAGAAGGTATTAATTGGTATTAATGAATACTTACATAGGGCTACATAGTACATTTGCGGGCACAATGAGGAGAGCAAATAAGGGACGTGGTCATGGTGCTGCTGGTGATGCTGGTGCTGCTGGTGTTGGTGAACCTCCTGTTGGGAAGAGAGGACGTGGTCGAGGTGTGCCAACTACACGCACAAGGGACAGAACCTTCACCGGTATATGGTAGGCCCGAATGCCCCTCAATGATTGGTGAGGCCAGAACAAGTACAGGCGATAGTAGATTGGGTGGCTGACAATGCCTCCAGTTCCTTCACA